>ML102170.1:65468-100711 GCA_003697995.1 Taxidea taxus jeffersonii
TAAAGAAATGCAACTGATTTCTGTGCATTGATTTTATATCCTGACACTTTACTGAATTCCTGTACAAGCTCTAGCAGTTTTGGAGTGGAGTCTTTTGGGTTCTCCACGTATAGTATCATATCATCTGCAAAGAGTGATAGTTTGACTTCTTCTTTACCGATTTGGATGCCTTTAATTTCTTTTTTTGTCTGATTGCTGAGGCTAGGACTTCTAGTACTATGTTGAATAGCAGTGGTGATAACAGACATCCCGACAGGATGGAGTTACATCCTGACCTTAGCGGAAAAGCTCTCAGTTTTTCTCCATTGAGAATGATATTTGCCGTGGGTTTTTCATATATGGCTTTGATAATATAGAGGTCTGTGCCCTCTATCCCTACACTTTGAAGAGTTTTGATCAGGAAGGGATGCTGTACTTTGTCAAATGCTTTTTCAGCATCTATTGAAAGTATCATATGGTTCTTGTTCTTTCTTTTGTTAATGTACCATATCACATTGATTGATTTGCAGATGTTGAAGCAATCTTGCAGCCCTAGAATAAATCCCACTTGGTAGTGGTGAATCATTCTTTTCATGTACTGTTGGATCCTATTGGCTAGTATTTTTGTGAGAATTTTTGCATCTGTGTTCATCAAGGATATTGATCTGTAATTATCTTTTTTGATGGGATCGTTGTCTGGTTTTGGGATCAAGGTGATGTTGGCCTCATAAAATGAGTTTGGAAGTTTTCCTTCCATTTCTATTTTTTGGAACAGTGTCAGGAGAATAGGAATTAGTTCTTCTTTAAATTGTTGGTAGAATTCCCCTGGGGAGCCATCTGGCCCTGGGCTTTTGTTTGTTTGGAGATATTTGATGACTGTTCAAACTCCTTACTCATTATGGGCCTATTCAGGTTTTCGATTTCTTCCTGGCTCAGTTTTGGCAATTTATATGTCTCTAGGAAAGCATCCATTTCTTCCAGATTGTCAAATTTGTTGGCATAGAGTTGATCATAATATGTTCTTATAATTGTTTGTATTTCTTTGGTGTTGGTTGTGTTCTCTTTTCTTTCATTCATGATTTTTTTTTTATTTGGGTCATTTTTCTTTTCTTTTTGATATGTCTGGCCAGGGGTTTATCAACCTTATTAATTCTTTCAAGGAACCAGCTCCTAGTTTCGTTGATTTGTCCTATTGTTTTTTTTTGGTTTCTATTTCATTGATTTCTGCTTTGTTCTTTATTATTTATCTTCTCCTGCTGGGTTTAGGCTTTCTTTGTTGTTCTTTCTCCAGTTCCTTTAGGTGTAGGGTTTGGTTGTGTATTTGAGACCTTTCTTGTTTCTTGAGAAAGGCTTGTATCACTATATAATTTCCTCTCAGAACTGCCTTATCTGTGTCCCACAGCTTTTGAACCATTGTGTTTTCATTATCATTTGTTTCCATGATTTTTTTCAATTCTTCTTTAATTTCCTGGTTGACTCATTCATTCTTTAGAAGGATGTTGTTATGTCTCCATGTATTTGGGTTCTTTCCAACTTTCCTCTTGTGATTGAGTTCTAGCTTCAGAGCTGCTCTAAATAACAACTTTTATTAAGTCCCAGGATATAATTGTAGGAATTCTGGTGTGACTAACCTGGGTATTCTGCTTAAGGTACCATAAGGTGGCAATTCATGTGTTGGCTGAGGCTGCAGTTACATCTAAGACTCAGAGTCATCTTTCAAGTTCATATGGCTTTTGAAATAATTCATTTCTTTGTACCTGAAAATATCATTATCTTACTTCATCAAGGCCAGCAGGAGAGTTTGTCGCCTAAGGAAAAGCTTAAGTCCTCTTTTAAATGTCTACCAACTGGTTAAGATAAGCCAACTCAAGCAAATCTAACTTAGATAACTTGAAGTCTTTTGATTTGGGTCTTAATTACATTGGTACACTCACTTCACTCTCTTTATAGAATAACCTAATCATAGGAGCAATGTCAGGAGAAATATATCATGGCAAATGTTTGGGATTCTGTCCACCACACACACCCACATATCTTCAGACTCCTATTTATAAAAAGCTTAACAAGGTAGTTACAATAATTCTTCCTGTTAGTGATGTGAGAACTTTGGTTATGTCCTAATAATTTACTGAATTATTTAACTTTTAGAAATTATTTTATGGAGCCTAGGGTTTGGGGGTGTGGTAAGAGTAAAAGGCTAGGAATGCAAAAGTGCCTGGTGTTGAGTCTGAGTAGGGAAAAGTGTCTTAAAGTTCCCCCTTTCCTCTGCTGTAAGGAACACTTGGAATAGCCACCTGAAGAGGACCTCTGATAAATAGAATTAGTAATTAAAGTGCCACCAGATCTAATAAATGAAATGCAAAATCTCATTACTAGCCAATGGATCCTGAGTCTTTTTATAAAATAAAAAAGATTTTACTTATTTATTTGACAGAGAGAGATCACAAGTAGGCAGAGAGGTAGGCAGAGAGAGGAAGGGAAGCAGGCTTCCTACTGAGCAGAGAGCCAGATGTGGGGCTCTAATGTACTTTTCTTTTTTAATTTCACAGACAGAGATCACAAGTAGGCAGAGAGGCATGCAGAGAGAGAGAGGAGGAAGCAGGATCCCTGCGGAGCAGAGAGCCCAATGTGTGGCTCAATCCCAGGATCCTGGGATCATGAGCTGAGCCGAAGGCAGAGGCTTTAACCTACTGAGCCACCCAGGAGCTCTGGGTCCTGAGTCTTTGGCTGCAACTCCCACTATGTCTGTAATACATCGGCAACTCTGGAGTGAGGAGGGCAGTCTTCTCTCTTTAATGTGTTTAGTGTATACATTTCACTCAAATTCAGATTTACTATTATTAAGGAAACATTTCACATCACATATTATTGACTGATTTGAGAGTTAGTTGAAGATGGGGCAGGAAAGTGGTACCCTATCTACTCTAAATTAGGAAGATATTAAGGGTGATTATCCAAAGTACCATTTATCACTTCTTTTTTCCCCCACTAATATTTTTTTAATCTAAAAACAAGGCAACATATGAATTTGGAACACTACCTCAAATATGTCTTATAATTGACCATAATAAAAATAAAATTAAAATTAAAAAAATAAAAACAAGGCTATTATGAAGAATATGATATGATCTATAGCCATACATTCTCCTAGGACTAAAAAAAAATAAATAAAAATTTGTGTACAAGATTTGATAGGTATAGGAAGTGAAGATTTCCATTACAGCAAAATTCTCATGATAATCATCTAGATTTCTAATTTACATAGAGTTTAAAGGTAACATTTTTATGCCTTAATTTTTCTTGTAAATATGTATACAGTATTATGGAAAAATAAGTGATTTTTTTTTGTTCTTTGGTGGAACTGTGAGTTGCTCTATTCTTTCTTGAAGGCAGTTTAGCCTTATTCATATAGATTTATAATTTTATGTAGTTTTGAACAAATATTTTCAAAGTTAAAATATTATCTTTAATAACTAGCAGCCTAATATTTATACACAAGTAAAGAAAAGAGAAAAAAGTATAGACAACATATATGAACAGTTGTAGAAGTGTTAAATAAATATTGCATAAACTTCTACTTTTGTCATTAATTTCATATTTATATTGTGTAACTCATAATTGCTAAGTAATAAAATATTTGTGTCTGGCAGTAATTGGTTTTGATTCTGTTCCTAATCAAAAAGTACAGAAATCTTGGGATGCTTGGGTGGCTCATTTGGTTAAGTGTCTGTCTGCCTCTCAGGTCATGATCCCAGTGTCCTGGAATTGAGTCCTCATTGGACTCCCTGCTCAGTGGTGAGCCTGCTTCTCACTCTCCTTCTGCTGCTTCCCCTGCTTACGTTTTCTCACTTTGTCAAATAAATACATAAAAGTATTTTTAAAAATAATAAAAAAAATAAAAATACAGGAATCGTGCAATTCTTTATGGCCACTCCAGTCATTAATAGATATTAGGTACTATTTCCCCCAAATCCTTATCAATAAATAGGCCAGTCTACCCATTTTTTTTTTCATTACACTACAAGGCTTTCTCAAAAACTTAGAAAAATCTCAAATACACAAGCTAACCTTACACCTAACAGAGTTAGAGAAAAATAAGCAAATAAAGCCTAAACCAAGCAGGAGAAGAGAAATAATAAAGATTAGAGAAGACATCAGTGGAATAACGACTACAAGAGCAGTAGAATTGATCAATGAAGCTAGCTGGTTCTTTGAATGAAATAATAAAATTGATAAACTCCTAACCAGACTTATCAAAAAGAAAAGAGAAAGAAACCAAATTAATAAAATCATGAATGAAAGAGGAGAGATCATGAACAACAACAAGAAATATAATTTTTAAGAACATATTATGAGCAACCATATGCCAACAAATTAGGCAATATGGAAGAAATGGATGCATTCCTGGAAACTTATAAACTACCAAGACTGAAACAGGAAGAAATAGAAAACTTAACATACCTAAAACAAGCAAGTAAATTAAAGCAGTAATTAAAAACCTCCAAGAAAAAAAAAAAAAAAGTCCAGGGCCAGGTGGCTTCCCAGGGGATTCTACCAAACATTTAATGAATAAATAATTCCTTTTCTATTGAAGCTGTTTCAAAGAATAGAAATGGAAGCAAAACTTTCAAGCTTTTTCTGTGAGGCCTGCATTACCTTGATCCCAAAGCCAAAAACACTATCAAAAAGGAGAACTACAGACCAATATTGCTAATGAACATGGATGCCAAATGCTCACGAAGATACTAGCCAATATGTCCAACACTTCATTAAAAGGATTATTCATCCTGATAAAGTGGGAGTAATTCCTGAAGTGCAAGGATGGTTCAACATTCAAAAATCAATGAATGTGATACATCACAGTAGTATAAGAAAGGACAAGGAGCATACAATTCTCTCAATGGATACATTAAAAGCATTTGACAAAGTATAGCACTCTTTCTGATTAAAACTCTTCAGAGTGTATAGAGGGAACATACCTCAATATCATAAAAGCCACCTACAAAATTCCCACAGCAAATATCATTATCAATGGGAAAAGTTGAGGGCTTTTCCCTGTAAGATCAGGGACATGAGAGGGATGTCATGGATAAGATCAGGAACATCACCTCACAACTGATGTTCAACTTAGTACTAGAAGTCTTAGCTTCAGCAATCAGACAACATAATATATATATACATATATGCGTATATATATACACACACATATACATATATATGTGTGTGTGTATACACACACATATATATGCATATATGTGTATATATATATTTGAATTTTATACATATATATATATATATATATATATATATATATAATTCAAATTGGCAAAGAAGTTAATCTCTCACACTTTATGTGGAAAACCCAAAAGACTCTACTCCAAAATTGCTGGAACTCATACAACAATTCATAAACATGGCAGGGTATAAAATCAATGCATTGAAATCAGTTGTATTTCTATACACTAACAGTAAGACAGAAGAAAGAGACATTAAAGAATCAATCACATTTACAATTGCACCAAATACCATAAGATACCTAGGAATAAACCTAGTCAAAGGTGTGAATGATCTGTACTCTAGAAATTATAGAACACTTATGAAAGCAATTGAAGACACAAAGAAGTTAAAAAAAAAAAAAACATTCCTGTTCATGGATTGGAAAAATAAATGTTTTAAAATCTCTCTGATACTCAGGGCAATCTATACATTTAATGCATTCCCTATCAAAATACCATTGACATAGGTAGCAACCTCTGTGATCTCTGCTGCAGCAATTTCTTCTAGATGTGTCTCCATGGCTAAGGGAAACAAAGGCAAAAATGAACTTTGTGATTTTATTAGATAAAAGGATTTTCACAGCAAAGGAAACAGTTGGCAAAACCAAAAGACAACCGATAGAGTGGAAGAATATATTTGCAAATGTCTTACCAGATAAAGGGCTAGTATACAAAATCTATACAAAACTTATAAAACCTAACACCCAAAGAACAAATAATCCAAACAAGAAATGGACAGAAGACCTGAAAAGACATTTCTCCAAAGAATACATCCAGATGGCCAACAGACACATGAAAAAGTGCTTGACATCATTTGGCATTAGGGATATACAAATCAAAACCAGAAGGAGTTACCACCTCATACCAGTCAGAATGGATAAAATTATCAAGTAAGGAAATGGAAGATTTTGGTAAAGATGTGGAGAAATGGGAACCTTCTTACGCTATTATTGGGAATGCAAGCTGTTGTAGCCACTCCAGAAAACAATGTGGAGGTTCCTCAAAAAGATGAAATCAGCAATTGCTCTACTAGGTACTTACCACAAGGGTAAAAATGTAATGATCCAAAGGGACACCTGAAGTCCAATGTTTATGGCAAAAATGTCTGTAGTAGCCAACTATGAAAAGAGCCCAGATGTCCATTGATAAATGAATGGATAAGGAAGAATGGTATGTATATATATTCAATGAAATACTACAGAACCATCAAAAATATGAAATCTTGCCATTTTCAACAATGTGGATGGGAGTAGAGGGTATTATGCTAAGTGAAATAAGTTAATCAGAGAAAGGTAATTATCATATGATTTCACTCATATGTGGAAATTAAGAAACAAAACAGTGTATCATAGTGGAAGGGAGGGAAAATAAAACAAGCCAATATCAGAGATATCAGAGGTGGAGACAAAGCATGTAAGACTCTTTAACTATAGGAAACAGACAGGGCTACTAGAATCAAGGGCGTTGGGAGGATATGGTAACTTGTTTATATAAATTAAAGAGAGCATGCAAGTTAATAAGCAGTGAGCGTTATATAAGACTGATGATCATTGAACTCTGCCTCTGAAACTAATAATACACTATATACTAAATAATTGAATTTAAATTAAAAAAAAACTATAAAGAAGTTTTAGTATCTGCCATATAAAGTTTGTATAATGTTGTAAGTTAACCAAGAATAATGGAATACTCAGTGTACAGGACAAATTACCACATCTTGCCCTCTCAGAACAAGGAATGAAGTACAGTACCTGATACTCCTTTTTTTTGGTTTTAGAGGCATCAAATTCCTTACTTGGATTATTGTTTTGATCCAAATACTGGGTTACATCAAAGTATAGTGATTTTAATTTAATTTAATTTATTAATTTAATTTAATTCTTAATTTAACTTAATTCACTTATTTCTATTTAATTTAAGGAGAAGAACTTAATGTGACTTAACTATGCCTATAAACAATAGAAGAGTTGTGAAATTAAATGAAATGAGATAAATGGAAATAGTTTCAAACATTTAAATTGATGTATTCCCATAATGTGTGTGTGTACGTGTGTGTGTGTGTGTGTGTGTGTGTGTGTGTGTGTGTGTGTGTATGATTCATGAAGTTATCCTTCTCTGATTAACAGCTCTACTGACACTAACATTATTACATGTGTCTGGTGAGTAGCTTAATATTTTCTACAGGCAAATATTTTAATTCTGCTAAAGTCTGCTAAGTGTCTTCTATTGGTTTTTACTTCAGAGTTCCATATCTTTAGTTTTTACGTCTAAATAAAATAGATGACTATGAATATTCATTTATTCAGAATTATTTATATTTTTCTATACTTTCTTCTCAAGTTAAACAGGGAACCTATTAAGTTCCTTTCCTAAGGAATTATTTTCACTCTGAGAGAATTGTTTTCAATTATTATACCACAGTATAATATTAATATATTATAATATAATCCTTTAAATATTTTTAAAATATTTTATTTATTTAAAAGAGAGAGACAGGCAGAGGGAGAGCATGAACGGGGGGAGAGGGAGAGGGAGAGGAAGAAGCAGACTCCCTGCTGATCAAGCTGGATGTGGGACTCAACCTCAGGATCCTGGGGTCATGACTTGAGCTGAAGGCAAACACTTAGTGAACGGAGCCACTCAGGCACCCTTAAGCTATGTATTTTAAGAAGACATTTTAACAGGTACTCTAGCTTAAATACCAGTAATTCACTGATAATATTAGAAAAAAACTGGCAGAACTGTGGGATATATTTGGCAACATCTATTAAATTTGAACATGCAAAAAACATTATGATTAGTGACGTGCACTGAGACAGATATGACTGTTGATAACACCATTTATTCTTACAGTCTCAAATTGTAAAAATCCCAAATATATATATCAATATTCACATATATACACTTGTGTTACCATCACCACAATCCTAGTAATAAACCTATCCATGTCATATGCATAAACTCATTCAATTATATACATTAATTATGTGCAGGTGTTGTATATTAGACCTCAATAAAGATAAAAAAATAACCAGATGTATACATAAATTGTGTTATGGTTTGAGAAATGGACACCCTTAACATTTACAATGTACAGTGTTGCACACACGAGCTTCATAAAACTATTGAGAATTTAAACTGTGGCCAGTCAGAATTGAGATTTACTACCAGTGTAAAGTTTACACTAAATTTCTAAAATGTCATATGTAAAAATAATGTAAAATATCCCAGTAAAATCTTTGTAATGATTACATATTGAAATGACAAAATTTGGTTATATTGGAGCAAATAAAATGCACTTAAATAATTTCACTTTTTCCTTACTCTTATTATTATCTATAATGTGGCTATAGAAATGTTTAAAAATTTTGAGGGATGCCTGCTTGCCTCAGTCAATTATGTGTCTGCCTTTGGCTCAGGTCATGATCCTGGAGTCCAAGGATCACATCCCCCATCAGGGTCTTTTCTCAGCAGGGAACATGCTTCTCTCTCTGCCTGCCACTCACCCTGCTTGTGCTCTCTCTTTTTCTGACAAATAAATAAATAAAATATTTTTAAAAATCTTTTTTTTTCCTCCACATCTTTGCCAACACTTATTGTTTCTTGACTTGTTAATTTTGGCCATTCTAACAGGTATAAGGTGATATCTCAATGTGGCTTTGATTTGAACTTCCCTGATGGCTAATGATGATGAGCATTTTTTCATATGTCTGCTAGTCATTTGCATGTCTTCTTTGGAGAAGTATCTGTCCATGTCTTCTGCCCATTTTTTTAACATTATCTGTTTTTTTGGGTGTTGAGTTCAAGGAGTTCTTTATAGGTCTTAGATATCAGCCCTTTGTCTGTAGTGTCATTTGCGAATATCTTTCCCATTCTGTGTGTTGCCTCTTTGTTTTGTTGATGTTTCTTTTCTGTGCTGAAGCATTTGATCTTGAGAAAGTTCCAAAAGTTTATCTTCACTTTTGTTTCCTTTGTCTTTGGAGACGTGTCTTAAAAAAAAAAAAAAAAATGTTGTGGCCAATGTCAAAGAGGTTACTGCCTGTGTTCTCCTCTAGGATTTTGATAGATTCCTGCCTCATCCGGGGTTATCCCTATCGAGTTTATCTTTGTGCATGGTTTAAGAGAATGGTTGAGTTTCATTCTTTTATACATAGCTGTCCATAGTTATACATAGCTGTTCTCTCAGCACCATTTATTGAAGAGACTGTCTTTTTTTCCACTGGATTTTTTCCTGTTTTATCAAAGATTATTTGACCATAGAGTTGAGGGTCCATATCTGGACTCTCTATTCTGTTCCCACTGGTTTATGTGTCTGTTTTTGTGCCAGTACCAGGCTATATTGGGAAACAGTCTTACCTATTGGTGGAAATGCAAATTGGTGGAGCCACTTTGGAATACAGCATGGAGATTCCTTAAGAAATTAAAAATAGAGCTACCCTATGACCCTGCAATTGCACTACTGGGCATTCACACAATGATACAGATGCAGTGAAAAGAAGGGCCATAGGTACCCCAATGTTCATAGCAGCAATGGCCACAATCACGAAACTGTGGAAAGAGCCAAGATGATGATGTGGAAAGAGCCTCAACAGATGAATGGATGAAGAAGATATGGTCCATATATGCTATGGAGTATTATGCCTCCATCAGAAAGGATGAATACCCAACTTTTGCATTAAAATGGACAGGATTGGAAGTGATTATGCTGTGTGAAAGAAGTCAAGCAGAGAAAGTCAATTGTCATAAGGTTTACTTACTTGTGGAGCATCAGGAATAACATGGAGGACACTAGAAGAAGGAAAGGAAAACTGAAATGGGGGAAACCAGAGGGTAAACAAAGCACGAGAGACGGTGGACTCTGAGAAACAAACTGAGGGTTTTGGAAGGGGGCTTGAGGGGATGGGTGAGCCTGGTGGTGGGTATTAAGGAGGGCATGTATTGCGTGGAACACTGGATGCTGTGCATAAACAATGAATCTTGGAACATTGAGAAATAAAGTAAAATGGGAAAAATATATTTTTTCACTAGCATTTGTGTTTTTCATGTTTAGAGTAGTGGTAAGTGCTAGTATAAAATAATGCAAATAATGAAACTACTACACTAAGACATAGATGATTCTCACAAATATAATATTCACCCAAAGAGTAGAGCAAAGGGGGGCGCATAGTGTATCTTTCTAGTAATGTAAATTTAAACATGAGCAATATATGTTAATAATTTTTGTTATTTATGAAAATACTGCCTTTGGAGAGGATGGGTGTTCAGTGATTTTTAGAAGGCATACATGATGCTTCTGTAGTGCTGGTGATATAATGTTTTTTAAATATAAATATGTGTATTTTAAAAAATATATTTTTAAAGTCCATTTTCCTGTGTTTGGTACACTTCAGTCAGCTAACTAACTTGATAAAAAATATTTGTAATATAAATAAGGAGTTTTAAACAAGGAATATAAAGAATTACATATACATAATATGTGGAGAAAAGTGCTAAAAATGTTTATCTGTATGATGGGAAAAATTCAGGAAATTATCTCCAAAAATATAAGGTGGAAGGGAAGAGGAAGCATAACAATTGAAATATATGCAATAGGAAAGCGCACAATAGAAAGACCCCCAAAAAATGAAGAGTTGGCAACTAGACATTGATCAAAATAAAGAGAAAATATATATGAAAAATGTATTTTGATCAGAATGGAATTGAAAGTACAGATTGCACTGGGCAGTATAGACATTTTAACAATGTTTATTCTTCCGATTCATGAGTATGAAATGGTCTTCCATCTTTTTGTGTCTTCTTCAATTTCTTTCTTGACTGTTCTGTAGTTCCTCAAGTACAGATCCTTTACCTCTTTGTTAAGGTTTATTCCCAGGTATCTTATGGTTCTTGGTGCTATAGGAATTGGAATTGATCCTCTAATTTCCCTGTATATATTTTCATTGTTAGTGTCTAAGAAAACAACTGATTTCTGTACATTGATTTTGTATCCTGCCACATTACTGAATTGCTGTATGAGTTCTAGTAGTTTGGGGGTGGAGTCTTTTGGGTTTTCCTTATAAAGTATCATGTCATCTGTGAAGAGGGAGAGTTTGACTTCTTCTTTGCCAATTTGAATACATTTACTTCTTTTTGTTGCCTGATTGCTGTTGCTAGTACTTCTAGTACTATGTTCAACAAGAGTGGTGAGAGTGGGCATCCTTGTCACGTTCCTGATCTCAAAGGGGAAGGCTGTCAGCTTTTCCCCAATAAGAATGATATTCACTCTGGGTTCTTCATAGATAGATTTTATGAAGCTGAAGAATATTCCATCTATCCCTATACTTTGACGTGCTTTAATCAGGAATGGATGCTGATTGTCAAATGCTTTTTTCTGCATCAATTGAGAGAACTGTGTGGTCCTTCTCTCTTCTCTAATTGATTTGTTCTATCACATTGATTTGCAAATGTTGAACCATACTTGCATCCTGGGGATAAATCTCACCAGGTCATGGAGGATAATCTTTTTAAGGTACTACTGGTTCCTATTAGCTAGGATCTTGTTGAGAATCTTGGTATCAATATTCATCAGGATGTTGGCCTGAAATTCTCTATGATGGAGTCTTTTCCTGGTTTGGTGATCAGGGAAATTCTGGCTTCATAAAAATATTCTGGACGTTTTCCTTCTGCATCATTTTTTTGAAACAGCTTCAGAATAATGGGTATTATTTCTTCTTTGAATTTTGGTAGAATTCTCCATGGAATCCATTAGGTGCTGTCCTCTTGTTATTGGGAGGCTTTTATTTTATTTATTTTTTTATCACTGCTTCAATCTTGTTACTAGATATTGGTCTATTCAGGTTGTCAATTTTTTCCTGATTAAGTTTTGGAAGTTTATAGGTTTCCAGGAATGCATCTATTTTATCTAGATTGCTTAATTTACTGGCATATAACTGTTGATAATAGCATCTAATGGTTGTTTTTATTTCCTTGGTGTTAGTCGTGATCTCTCCCTTTTCAATCATAATTTTATTAATTTAGGTCCTCTCTATTTTCTTTAAGATTGGTTTGGTGAATGTTTTATTGATCTTATTGATTCAAAGAATGGGAACAGACAATTCTAAAGTTTGTATGGAACTAGAAGAGACCCCTAATTACCAAGGAAAAGTTCAAAAAGAAAAACAAAACTGGGGACCTCGGGCTGTCTGATTTTATGCTTTACACAAAGCTGTAATCATCAAGACAGCAGGATACTGGCATAAAAACAGACATATAAACCAGTGGAACAGAGTAGAGAGCCCAGATATGGATCTGCAACTCTATGGTCAAATAATCTTCAACAGGGCAGGAAAAAATATACAGTGGAAAAAAGACAGTCTCTTCAATAAATGGTGCTGGGAAAATTGTACAACTATGTGTAGAAGAATGAAACTCAACCATTCTCTTACACCACACACAAAGATAAACTTGAAGTGAATAAAAGACCTCAATGTGAGGCAGGAATCTATCAGAATCCTAGAGGAGAACATAGGAAGTAACCTCTTCGAAGGTGAAGAAGTTGCCACGCAACTTCTTTCAAGATATGTCTCTAAAGACAAAGGAAACAAAAGCAAAAATGAACTTTTGGCACCTCATCAAGATCAGAAGCTTGTGCAACAAAACAAAGAGACAACCATGGAATAGAAGAAGATATTCTCAAATGATACTACAGACAAAAGGCTGATATCCAGGATCCATAAAGAACTCCTCAAACTCAACACACAAAACAGATAATCACGTCTAAAAATGGGAAGAAGACATGGACAGATACTTCTCCAAAGAAGACATACAACTGGCTAACAGACACATAAAAAATTTGTATGGAAAAATGAAAAATGTTCTTGAAAAAATGTTCATGAATTAATGTTCATCATCACCAGCCATCAGGGAGATTAAAATCAAAACCACATTGAAAAACCACCTTACACCAGTTAGAATGACCAAAATTAATAGGACAGGAAACAACATGTGTTGGAGAGGATGTGGAGAAAGGGGAACCATCTTACACTGTTGGTAGGAATGCAAGTTGGTGCAGCCACTTCGGAAAACAGTGTGGAGATTCCTGAGAGATTAAAAATAGAGCTACCCTATGACTCTGAAATTGCACTATTGGGTATTAACCCCAAAGATACAGATGTAGTAAAAATAAGGGCCATCTTTACCCCAATGTTCATAGCAGCAATGACCACAGTTGCCAAACTGTGGAAAGAACCAAGATGTCCTTCAATGGACGGATGGATAAGGAAGATGTGGTCCATATACACTATGGAGTATTATGCCACCATCAGAAAGATGAATAGCCAACTTTTGTATCAACATGGATGGGACTAGAATAGATTATGCTGAGTGAAATAAGTCAAGCAGAGAGAGTCAATTATCATATGGTTTCACTTATTTGGGGAGCATAAGGAATAACATGGAGGCCATGGGGGGATGGAGAGAAGTGAGTTGGGGTAAATTGGAGGTGGGCCATGAGAGACTGTGGACTCTGAGAAACAAACTGTGGGGTTTGGAGGGAAGGGGGTTGGGAGGTTTGGTGAGCCTGGTCGTGGGTATTATGGAGGGCACGTATTGCACCAAGCACTGGGTGTGGTGCGTAAACAATAAATACTGGAACCCTGAAAAGAAAATTTAAAATAAACAAATAAATAATTTTTTAAAGAGTCAACATTCTACAGACTGAGCCAGCCAGGCATGCCCACCACCCCTCTCCCATGTTTTAAGTATGTGGTATTATATTTTATTTACTTTTATTTTATGTTTCTTGACTGACTTTTTACAGATATTTTACTTTTATTACTTTTGTGTTTCCTGCATTTACAACATCACTTTGCTCTCTTCTTTCCATTCAAAGTGTCTCCTTTAATATTTCTTGCAGAGCTGTTTAAGCAGTCATGAATTCCTTTCCTTTTTGTATCTCTGGGAAACTATCACTCTTTGTATTCTGAATAATAGCCTTGCTAGATAGAGTATTCATGGCTGAAGTTTTTTTTTTTTCCCCCTCTTCAGAACTTTGAATAGACTACCATACCTTTCTGTCTTGTAAATTTTCTGTTGAAAAATTTCCTACCAGACACGCTTTTATTCTTGTAAGTTCATGTCTTCTCTTATCTTGCTTCTTATGATTTTTTTCTTTATCATTGCATTTTGCAAATTTAATTACAATATGTCTAGGTATGGATCTGCCTTTGTTTATTTGATATGGGTTCTCGGTGTTTTCTGGATCTAGATACCTGCTTTTTTCCCTAGACTAGGGAAGTTTTCAACTATTATTTATTTAAATAAATATAATGCCCCATTTTCTTTCTTCTTATTCTGGCACTCATATAAAATATATGTTATTATATTTTATGGAGTCCCTAAATTCCTGCTGTCTATTATTTGGCATAATTATGTTTTTTCTCTCTTTTTAAAATATTATTTATTTATTTTTTTTATTTAACAGAGAGAAAGGGAGAGAGACAGATGGCACAAGCAGGGGAAATGGGAGAGAAAGAAACAGGCCTCCTGGTAAGGAAAGATTCCAATGTGGGACCTGATCTCAGAGCCCTGAGATCATGATCTGAGCCAAAGGCAGATGTTTAATTAACTAGCCACCCAGGAGCCTCCCCCTTTTTTTAAATTTTTCTCTTTTTTGTTCAGCTTGATAACTGTCCATCACTCTCTCTTCCAGGTTATTAATTGCTTCATATGTTTCTTCCAGCCTGTTGTTCTTTCTATCATGTTACTTTCCAAATATTACTCATTTCATTTACTGTGCACATTATCTTTGCTATGTTACTTTCTACATCTGTACTAAAGGTTTTTCTCATCTCTTCCACTCTTTTCTCAAGTCCAGTGAGTATACTTGTGATCCTTTAAATTCTCCATCAGGAATGCTACATATATCTGTTTCTCTTAGATCTCTGGTTATGGAGTTGTGCTGTTCTTTCATTTGGGGTAAATTTCTCTAACTTCTCATTTTATCTACATCTCAGTGTCTGTTTTTGTGTTTTAGTAAAGTCATCCTTCCTCCTGTTCTTGAGGGTAATGGCTTTATGAAAAAGAAACTATAGTACCCTGCTGTGTAGTGCCCTTTGTTCCCCAGGACCTGGAATATTCTGAGATTGTCTACATTCTGTGCTGTGTGTGCTCTGCTATTGTGTCCTGGCTGCTTTATCCTTCATACCAATCATCTGCAGAGGCTCTCTTTGCCTGTTTGGACAGCATTTGGTCCATGGCCTGAATGTGGTTCATCTTAACTAGATGTGCTCTCATCTGCTTGTGGAATGAGACCTGTTACCATCACTGCCAAAACATAGGTTCTGCAAAGCTCTTGAGCTGGAAGATGCAGTGTTTGCAGAGGGTTGAGCCAGTCTTCTAGGATAAGGGTTTCATCCTGTTGGAGGTAAAGCAAACATGACTGGGAGTGGCGGTTCACCAGTTTCTTTTCTCCTAGATGGATCTCTCCGTGAGTGCTATCACTCTGGATTAGCTTTGAGATGAGTAAATAACCTCCCCACTCAGTGCTCCAGACACTCTTCATATTGCTATTTCTGCACTGTAAGTTTCTGGACAGTTTGCCTGCCTTTTCTGCAAGAAAATTGCTTTATGAGCTGTCCCAGATCCAAGCAAGCTAACCATTTAGATCCCACACTTTATGCCCTGATGTTTGCAAGAACTACTAGGACCTCAATTTCCAAGCCAACTGTTATAGAGATTCATTATCCACACGTGCTGTCTTGTGTGCTATTGCTATTTGTCTCTTGCCCTTCTCCACTAGTGTGGCTTCCTCCTGACTGAAAAGGCCATGATCCTTTCTCTCCCTAACCTATTCTTCTATGACTTCTACCTTCTTCAATGTGACCTGTTCTCTACCTATAGTTGTGGAGTTTGTTCTGCCAGTCTTTAGGCCAATGTCTGGGGTATTTAGGAAGATTTTGTAGTTCATATGACAAGGCAAGCCTAGGGTCCTCCAACTCTGTTGCCATTTCCCCAATTCTCCATTATATGATCTTATATAGAGAAAATCCTAAAGATAAGTGGAATCTGTTGGAAGTAATAAATAAATTCAGGCAAGTGACAAGATATAAGTAAACATACAAAAACCAGTCAATTCCCTACACTATAAAAATGTATTAAAGAAAGCAATTCAGTTTCCAAGAGTGTCAAAAACAAGTTAATTAACTAGGAGATGAACAATCTATACACTGATAATTAAGAGATAATGGTCAAGAAGACAAAAGTAAATGGAAAGACATCTTATATGTTTGAACCAAAAGAGTTAATATTGTCAAAATATCCATATTGCCCAAAGAAAGCTACATAATCAATGTAATACCTATCAAAATGTCAACAGCATATTTAACAGAAATAGAAAAAAAATAAAATTTGTATCGACCAACAAGACCCCAAATATTCAAAGTAATCCAGAAAGAGGTACAAAGATAGAGGTATGATTCTGATTTCAATTAGATTTCAAATTAAATTACAAATATATGAATATGATACTGACATAGAACAGACCTAGATCCAAGAGACAGAATTGAGAGCCCAGAAATAAACCCATGTAAATATGGTCAACTAATATTTGACAAGGAAGCAGAGAATACCCAATGGAGAAAAGATTGTCTCCTTCAATGAATGGTCCTAGGAATACTGAATATTAACAGGCAAAATGAATAAAAAAATAAATAAATAAAAGGGAAAAAAGGAATCAGATCCTTCTCTTACACAACCCACAAAAATAACTCAAAACAAAGACTTAAATATTGGGCTTAAAACCCCAAAATTTCTAGAAGAAAACAGGGGAATAGCTTCTTCACATTAATACTGACAATAATTTTTATGGATAAGATACCACAGTCACAAGCAATGAAGTCAAGAATTAACAAGTGGGAAAACATCAAACTACAAAGCTTCTCCCTAGCAAAATAAATGATGAAAGAAAGAAAGAAAGAAAGAAAGAAAGAAAGAAAGAAAGAAAGAAAGAAAAGGGAAACAGGAACAGAAAGAGAAAGAGGAAGAAAAGAAAGCAAATCAAAACAAAGAAAAGAAAGGGGCACCTGAGTGTTTCAGTCAATTAAGTGTCTTCTTTTGGCTCAGGTCATGACCCCAGGGTCCTGGGATCAAGACCTATGTTGGACTTCCTGCTCAGCGGGGAGTCTGATTCTCCCTCTAACATTTCCCCAGCTCATGATCCCTCTCTCACTCTCTTAAATAAATAAAAATCTTTTAAAAAGAAAAAAAAATAAAATAAACCTATGAAATGCGGAAATAGTTGTAAGCCAAGAATCTGATAAGGGGTTAATACCCAAAATACATACATAACTGATACAACTCAAGAACAATAACACAACAACGATAACAACAATAATCCAATTGTAAAATGAACAATGGGCATGAATAATTTTTACAAAAAATATTCAAATGACCAAAAGGTACATTAAAAGATACCAACAACATTAATAATTAGTGAAATGCATATTGAGGCCACGAGGAGATATCATCTTATACCTATTAGACTCACTATTATCAGAAAGATAAGATATAAGGAATCAGGATATGGAAAAATGGAACACTTTTGCACTGTTGGTGGGAATGTAAATTTGTACAGCCTATGTGGAAAATGGTATACAGGTTTCTCAAACAATTTTAAATAGAAGTAACATAAAATACAGCAATACTACAAAAGAAAATGGAATCACTATCTCACAAAGGCGCCAGTACTCCCATGTTTATTACAATATTATTTACATCAGCCAAGATATAAAAACAACCAATATGTCCACCAGTGAATGAATGGATAAAGAAAATGTTATCTATATCTTCCCCCCCCCCCGCCCTTGAAGCACAGCCTGTGGGGATAGCTCAACTGTTAATTTATTAGGGAGTATCATTTCAGGGTAGTAAGATTTGGAAAAATGGAGTTAATCAGGAAAGGAGAAAGAGACAGCATGTGGTTATGTTACCAAAGGGGCAGCTGCTAAATGTAACTAATAATTCAACTTCAGAGAACCATTTTCTCAGATCCAAAAAACTGGCCAGCATTACCTGTTGGATTCTGTCTTCCATGTTTCAACATGTTTCCCTGTAGGAAATAATCTACCAACATTCTCAGGCATTGTGGTTTTTGATACATTAGACCATGGAGGAAGAATCAGAGACACAGGGTTCAAGCAGAGTGTGCACTGGAGCTTGTCAGTACAACAGCTGGCTGACTGGAAGCACACAGTCAAAGGTAGTGGTAACCCATGTGCTAATATGATCATAGGCTGGAACATTATAGGCTCTGATTCCTCAACCTCTTATCAACTCATACTCACCCTTGCACCATGAGTAGCCACATAACAAATAGCATGTAAATGTTGATCTGTTTCAGTAAAAAGTATCCTGGTCAGCAAGTCATCTACAATTGAGGCTACTCCTAATTTAAACTTTCACCAACATCATTCCACACATGAGGATAAACTTAGCTTGAAGTTACTATTCTGAATAAGACTATGATGGCACTCAACATCCTATATTCTTGATGACCAATATCTGTATTTCCTCTTAAAATGCAATTTCATATCTGATTTTACTAACCTACCTGGGGGAGTGTAATTTAGGGGATTTCACTTTCTTCTCCTTACCAGAATGATCCTAAATTTGCAGCTCAGTATACCAATGGAAGGGCACTGAGAATTTTAAGTATTTATATCCTCATTTTACTTTTAGTCACATGGAAAACAATGTCTGGAACAATGGGAAATGGATAGAGCCAAAGCTTAATTTATCATTTGGTCTCCACAACTTCCCATTCCAACTAGAGGACAATGATAGTGTTTTATGTCCCTGGAATGGATAGCAGTTCAGAGATTATACCTAATAATGCACTGTAGGTTTAGATATTCCTGTTTCCCTAGGGCAATAACTCTAATAATAGTTAAATAAAATTTGGTTACACCGACTTTTGGAGAATGAGTTGAGAAATGTTTATTGTATATTTGTTTGGGGAAGTCACAGTGCTTCAAGGAAAGAAGCTTTATTTTTTTTAGTTTTTAATTTTTAATTTTTTAAAGATTTTATTTATTTATTTGACAGACAGAGATCACAAGTAGGCAGTGAGGCAGGCAGAGAGAGGAGGAAGCAGGATCCCTGCTGAGCAGAGAGCCCAATGTGGGGCTCGGTCCCAGGATCCTGGGATCATGAGCTGAGCCAAAGGCAGAAGCTTTAACCCACTCAGCCACCCAGGTGCCCCTTTATTTTTATTTTTTTTAGCATCTTAATTCAATTTTATTTTTTTCGGTGTTCCGAGACTCATTCTTCATGCACCTGACCCAGTGCACCATGCAATATCATGATCACTAGCCATTAGAGAAATTCAAATCAAAACCACATTGATATACCACCTTACACCAGTTAGAATGGAAAGAAGCTTTAAATAATGCACAGTGAACTGTGAACTCCCTTAGATCTCTAAATCGGTCAAGGAAGCCAAACATTCACTCTTCACAAACAACATTATATTCTATGTAGAAAACCTGATTTTCTTTTTTTTTTAATTTAAAATTTTCAGCGTTCCAAGATTCATTGTTTATGCACCATACCCAGTGCTACATGCAATACATGCCCTCCTTAATACCCACCACCAGGCTCAGCCAAAACCCCACCTGCCTTCCTTCCAAAATGTTCAGTTTTGTTTTGTTTTGTTTTGTTTGGTTTGGTTTGGTTTGGTTTGGTTTTCCTCAGAGTCCATAGACTTTCATGGTTCATCTCCCCCTCCAATTTCCCCCAATTCAATTTTCCTTTCCTTTCTCTAATGTCCTCCATGGTATTCCTCATGCTCCACAAGTAAGTGAAACCATATGTTAATTGACTCTCTTTGCTTGACTTATTTCACTCAGCATAATCTCCAGTCCCACCCATGTTGATACAAAAGTTGGGTATTCATCCTTTCTGAGAGAGGCGTAAAATTCCATCGTATATATGGACCATATCTTCTATCTCCATGTGTCCATTGAAGGGCATCTTGGCTCTTTCAACAATTTGGCAATTGTAGTCATTGCTGCTATGAATATTGGGGCACATGTGGCTCTTCTTTTCACTACATCTGTATTTATGGGGTATGTACCCAGTAGTGCAGTTTCAGAGTCATGGTGCAGCTCTATTTTTAATTTCTTAAGGAATCTCTACACTGTTTTTCAAAGTGGCTGCACCAACTTGCATTGATTCCATTTTTAAAAGTACAAAGGGCAAAGATCTTCCCAGACCCCTGAAAACGCCTCTGAGAATAGCTGTAGGTGTCCACTGCTGGAAGCTGCAGTTTTTGGTGGTGCTATCAGAAGTGGAAACTGCCCTGCAGAGTTTATTAAAGAGGAGAGATGTGAATTTTTTGCTCTGGGCTAGAGGTTTGGCTATGGCCATTTTTGCTATGATCCCTGAAGAGGTACAAAAAGGTCTTATAGGTACAAAGTACATCTACAAGTCTGGTTTCTGCTAAACCCATCCCCCAGAAAGGGTGCGAAAAACCCACACAGGCAGAGTTACCTGAGAAATAGAGTGGCGGGACCTTTCCCAGAAGGCAGGCTGGAAAACCAGGTGGATGATAATCCTTTGCATCCTATAAGACTATAAAATTCCAACACAAGGGAAAAATTGTGCATTGACTTCCAGCTTTGGCCTCACAACCTGCTTACTTTTCAGATATAATTTTTCTTTCCTTTTCTTTCTTTTTTTTTCCTTTTCTCATGTCATTTTCCCCTGCTGTATGCTTCCTTATATGTTCTCCTCATTTCAACCAGATTTCTATTATACTAACTCATTTTTCATAGGCTTTTTTTAACTTGTATTTATACACACCTATATTTTTATAGATATATACTTTATTTTAGCCCATTTTCCACTCTGCTCATTTTACCTTTTTATATAAACAAATTTTACTTTCCTAGTGATTTTAAAACATAGTTTCTTCTAACATACAGACCAAGACACACCCAGGAACAACGGAAACATCCTGCTTTGTCCACACTGAGAGATTACAACCCCTCTTTCCCTTCCCCCTCTTTTACTACACACACACACACGCACATACACACACACACAAACACACACACGGGTATGTTTGTATATTTGTTCTTTCAATTTTTATTTTTTTTCCTTTTTTTTAAGCTTTATTTAAACCTATAATGTAACCCCACCACCCTCTCCCAACCTCTCTTCCCCCCACCCCCCTCAGTTTGTTTTATGACATTAAGAGTCTCTTTTTGTTTGTCTCCCTCCCGATCCCATCTTGTTTCATTTTTTCTTTTCCTACCACCTTAACTCCCAACCCCGTTGCATCTCCAGTTCCTCATATCAGGGAGATCATGTGATAGTTGTCTTTCTCCAGTTGACTTATTTCGCTAAGCATAATATGCTCTAGTTCCATCCATGTTGTCGCAAATGGTAAGATTTCATTTATTTTGATGGCTGCATAGTATTCCATTGTATATATATACCACATCTTCTTTATCCATTCATCTACTCTTGTTTCATTTTGGCTTGTGTGTGCGTGTGTGTGTGTGGTGTCTGACCACTCTGAATTTTGATAGGGTGCTTCTTTCTTGGGTCAAGTTTGATATTTTGGATTTTGTTCATTCATTCAATCATCTGTAAACAAAATGATTAGGAGGAGAAACACCCAAAAAGGAAAAGAACCAGAGACAATGTCTTCTGCCACAGAAATATTGGATATGGATATAAGCAAGATGTCAGAGACAGACTTCAGGATAGCAATCATGATGTCAATAGCTAGACTTGAAAAAAGCATTAGTGACAATATAGAATCTCTAAGGGCAGAGAAGAGATCTAATCAGGCCGAACTTAAAAATGCTACCAGTGACATGCATTCTAAAGTAGATGCTCTAATAGTAAGGGTAAATGAGGCAGAAGAATGAATTAGTGATCTCAAAGATAACTGAGAAAGGAAGAAAACAAGATTATAGGACTAGGCAATTAGTGGCACTTGAGGTTACATTTAGAGAGGTCAAGGACACCATGAAACACGCCAATGACAGAATTATTGGGATCCCCAAGGGGGGTGGAGAGAAATAGAGGAGAATAGAAGGTATATATGAGCAAATCATAGCTACGGACTTCCCTAATCTGGGAAAGGAAAGAAACACTTGAGTCCAAGAAGCAGAGACAACCCCTCCTATAATCAATTAAAATAGATTAACATAGATATGAAATATTGAAGCTTACAAATCTTAGAGCTAAAGAATTTATCCTTAGAGCAGACAGGGAAAAGAGATTTCTTATGTACAGAGGGAGGAACATTAGAATAACATCAGACTTATCCAGAGAAACCAGGCCAGAAAGGGCTGGCAAGACATATTCAGGGTATTAAATTAAAAGAACATGCAGCCAAGAATACTTTACCTATCAAGACAGTCATTCAGAATGGATGTAGAGATAAAGAGCTTTAAGGGCAGGCAGAAACTGAAAGAATATGTGACCAACAGAGCAGCCATGCAAGAAATATTAAAGGAGATTCTGTAAATGAAGAGAAACTCCAAGAGCTACACAGACCAGGAAGAAACAGAAAACCTACAGAAAGAGGGACCTTAAAGGAAATATGATGGCACTAAATTTACCTTTCAATAGTAACTGTTAATGTGAACCAGCTGAATACTCCCATCAAGAGATGTAGAGTTTGGGCACCTGGGTGGCTCAGTGGGTTAACCCTCTGCCTTCAGCTCAGGTCATGATCTCAGGGTCCTGGGATTGAGCCCCACGTCAGGATCTCTGCTTGGAAGGGAGTCTGCTTCCCCCCCCCCCCGCCTGCCTCTCTGCCTACTTGTGATTTCTCTCTGTGTCAAATAAATAAATAAAATCTTTTTAAAAAGAGCAGGGGGGAAGACCTAGGATTTCAGATTGGATTAAAAAACAACAACAACAACAACAACAGGATCCATCCATACATTGTCTACCAGAGACTAATTTTGAACCTAAAGACACCCCGGATTGAAGGTAAGAGGATGGAGAACCATGTAATATACCATGGGACCTCAAAAGAAAGCTGGGGTAACAATTCTCAGATCAGCCAAATTAGATTTTAAGCCAAAGACTATAGTAAGAGATGTAGAGGGACATCATACTTAAAGGGTCTATTGAACAAGAGGAGCTAACAATTGTAAATATCTATGCCCCCAACATGGGAGAAGCCAATTATATAAACCAATTAATAAACAAAATAAAGAAACAGGGATAGTAAAAAATATATTAATAGTAGAAGAACTAAACACTCCACTCAACAATGGAGAGATCATATAAGCAGAAGATCAACAAAGAAACAAGAGCTTTGAAGGACACATTGGAGCAGACGGACTTCAACAATATATAGGACATTCCATCCTAAAGCAACAGAATGCACATTCTTCTCAAGTACACACAGAACATTCTCCAGAATAGACCACATACTGGGTCACAAATCAGGACTCAACTGATACCAAAAGACAGATTATCCCCTGCATATTTTCAAAACATAATGCTGTGAAACTGGAATTCAACCACAAGAAGAAATTTGGAAGAAACTCACCCATTTAGATGCTAAAGAACATGCTGCTAAAGAATGATTTGGTCAATCAGGAAATGAAATAACGTGAACAACTAATGAGAAAGAAAACATCAGTCCAAAACCTACAGTATACTGCAAAGGTGGCTGTAAAGGGGAAATACATAGCCATTCAAACTTCTCTCAAAAAATTAGAAAAATTCCAAATGCACAAGCTAATTTTACACCTAAAGGGGCTTGAGAAAGAACAGCAAATAAGACCTACGCCAAGCAGAAGAAGATAAAAAATAAAGATTAGAGCAGAAATCAATGAAACAGAAACCAGAAAAACAGTAGAACACACCAACAAAACTAGAAGCTGGTTCTTTGAAAGATTAATAAGATCAATAAACCTTTGGACAGATTTATCCAAAAGAAAAGAGAAAGGACCCAAATTAATAAAATCATGAATGAAAGAAGAGATCACAACTAACACCAAGGAAATAGAAACAATTATTAGAAATTATTATCAGTAACTATATGCCAACAAATTAGGCAATCTGGAAGAAATAGATGCCTTCTTGGAAATTTATAAATTAACATCACTGAAACAAGAAGAAAGAGGCAATAATAACAGAACAAAAACCCATAAGGAATTTGAAGCAGTAATCAAAAATCTCCCAATAAACAAGAGTCCAGAACCAGATGGTTTCCAAGGGGAATTCTAACAAACACTTAAGTAAAAATCATATCAATTCTACCGAAGCTGTTCCAAAAACATATAAATAGAAGGGAAACTTCCAAAGTCATTCTAGGAGGCCAGAATCACCCTGATCCCAACATCAGAGAAACATCCTATCAGAAAGGAGAATTACAGACCGATATACCTGATCATTTGGATGCCAAAATACTCAACAATATCCTAGGCAATAGGATCCAAAAGTACCTTAAAAGGATTATTCACTGTCACAAGTTGTAGTTTATTCTTGGGATGCAAGTGTGATTCAACATTTGCAAATCAATCAACATGGTAGATCCCACTAACACAAGAAAATAATAGAGAGATAATGATCCTCTCAATTGATGCAGAAAAAGCATTTGACAAAATACAGCATTCTTTATTGACTAAAACTCTTACAAATACAGGAATAGAGGGGACAAACAACAGTATCATAATAACTGTCTACAAAAAGTCCACAGCGAATATCATTCTCAATGGGGAAAAAACTGAGAGCATTTCCCTTAAGGTCAGGAACACGACAAGGATGCCCACTCTCACCATTATTGTTCAACATAATACTAAATGTTCTAACCTCAGCAATTAGATAACAAAAATAAATAAAAGGTATTCAAATTGGCAAAGAAGTCAAACTCTCTCTCTTTGCAGATGGCATGATATTTTTTGTGGAAAACCAAAAAAAGCCCACCCCCCAATTTTTGTAACTCATATAGCAATTCAGCAACATTGCAGGATACAAATCAAGACAAAGCAGTTGCATTTCTATATGCTAACAATGTAACTAAAGAAAGTGGGGTAAGGAACCTATTCCATTTGCAATAGCTCCAAAAATCATATGATACCTAGGAATAACCTAATCAAAGAGGTAAAATGTCTATACTCTGGAAACTACAGAACACTTATGAAAGAAATTGAGGAAGACACAAAGATATTGAAAAATATTACATACCCATGGATTAGAAGAATAAACACTGTTAAAATGTCTATGCATCCCAGAGCAATTTACACTTGCAATGCAATCCCTATCAAAATACCATTGGTATTTTTAGAGAAAGTGGAACAAGCAATCCTTAAATTTGTGTGGAACCAGAAAAGAACTTAAATTTCCAGGGAAATCTTTAAAAAGAAAACCATCACTGAGAACATCAAAATGCCTGACTTAAAGCTATATTACAAAGTTGTTATCATCAAGACAGCATGGTATGGCACAAAAACAGACACATAGATCAGTGTTACAGAATAGAGATCCCCCAAATGAACCCCCAACTCTGATCTACTAATTTTCAAAATAGCAGGAAAGAATATCCAATGGATAAAAAGGCAGTCTCTTCAATAAAGGCTGCTGGGAATATTGGACAACCACATACAGAAGAATAAAATTGGACCATTCTCTTATACCATACACAAGGATAAACTCAAAATGGATGAAGGACCTCAAAGGGACACAGGAATCCATGCAAATCCTAGAGGAGAACATAGGCAGTTATCACTTTCACTTTGGCCATAGCAACTTTATTCAAGAAACATCTCCAAAGGCAAGGGAAACAAAAGCAAAAATGAACTTTTGGAACTTCACTAAGATAAAATCCTTTGCACAGTAGTGGAAATAGTCAACAAAACTAAGAGGCAATCCACAGAATTGGAGAAGATAATTGCAAATAATATTTCAGATACATGGCTGATCTCCAAGGTCTATAAATAACTTATTTTTATTATTTTATTAACATATAATATATTAATTGCCCCAGGGGTACATGTCTGTGAATTGTTAGGTTTACACACTTCACAGCACTCAGCATATCACATACCCTCCCCAATGTCCATAACCCAACCAGATTTTTTTTTTTTTTTGGTGTACTGTAGGGTAGTTCTATTTTTAATTATTTTAACTTCTTTTCAGTGTTCCAGAATTCATTGTTTATGCATCACACCCAGTGCTCCATGCAATAAGTGCCCTCCATAATATCTACCACCAAACTCACCCAACCCCCCAACCTTCCCCCCTCCAGAATCCTCAGTTTATTTCTCAGAGTCCACAATCTCTCATGGTTCATCTCCCCATAAGTAACTTCTCAAACTCAACACCCAAAAAACAAATAATTCTTTCAAGAAATGGGCAGAAGACATGAACAGTCACTCCTCCAAAGAAGACATCCAATGGCTAACAGACACATAAAAAATGTTCAACATCACTAGCTCTCAGGGAAATACAAATCAAAACCACAATGTGATATAACTTTACATCAGTTAGAATGCCAAAAATTAAAAAGACAGGAAACAACAAAGGTTGGTGAGGATGCAAAAAAGGGAAACTCTCTTACACTCTTGGTGGGAATGCAAGTTGGTACAGTCACTTTGAAAAACAGTATGGAGGTTCCTCAGGGTGTTAAATATAGAGGTATCATACAACCCAACAATTGCACTACTAGGTATTACCCCAAAGGTGCAAATGTAGTGAAAAGAAAGGACACATGCCTCCCAATGTTCACAGAAGCAATGTCCACAATAGCCAAACTGTTGAAGGAGTTAAGATGCCCTTCAACAAATGAATGGATAAAGAAGATGTGGTACACACATACAAGGGGATGTTACTCAGCCATCGGAAATAATGAATACCCATCATTTTCTTCAACATGGATGGAACTGGAGGTGATTATGCTAAGTGAAATAAGTCAGGCAGAGAAGACAATTGTCATATGGTTTCACTCATATGTGGAACATAAGGGATAGAGTGGAGGATCACAGGGGAAGGGAGGGAAAACTGAATGGGAAGAAATCAGTGGGGGAGGAATCATGAGAGATTTTGGACACTGAGAAACAAACTAAGGGCTATAGAAGGGAAGAGGTGGAGAGTTGGGGGTAACCATGGGATGTGTATTAAGTAGGGCACACATTGTAATGAGCACTGGGTGTTATATGCAATTAAAGAATCATTGGACACTACAACAAAAACATGATACACTACATGCTGACTAACTGAACATTAAAAAAAAAAAGAAATGGGACTAAGCATATCTCTATTTATATTAGTTATAAAAGTAAAATTACTTAAAAATAAATCTAACTGGAAAACTGCGGGACTTATGTGAAGAAAAATATTTGCAATTTATTGACAAGATAAAGTATCTCAATAAACAAACAGAAAAAAAATAAGTCATATAAAAAGACAATTGAATATTAATCAGTCATTAAAAATAATGAAATATTGCCATTTGCACTTACATTGATGGGACTAGAGTGTATTATGCTAAGTGAAATATGCCAGTCAGATAAAGATACATACCATATAATTTAACTCATATATGAAATTTAAGAAACATAACATACACATAGAGGAAGGGAGAAAAAAAAAAAAGAGAAGCAAACTATAAGAGACTCAACTATAGAGAACAAACTGAGGATTGATGGAGGGGTGATGAGTGGAGCATGGGTGAATGTGTGATGAGTATTAAGGAAGGCGCTTATAATGATGATAACTGGTTATTATATGTAAATGATGAATCACTAAATTCTACTCCTGGAACCAATTTAATTAAAATTTTGAAAGAAAAAAAAATAAAGAAATATTCAGCAAGGGACTATGATTTTTATCTTTGGGGCTGATGTTACCCTTCCATGGGTCAGACATATGTTTGCTTGCTTGTTTATTTTTTTCAATTGCTTATTTGGTATTCTTGCTAAGTCACACCCTTGGTTGTCCATCTATCTTGCTCTTATGAATACTGTGGCCTATATTTTTTTCACTACAATTTCTTGTAGGCCTGGATTTCCTAGTTATCATTCGGTCCTTAGTCTTCATTATGCTAATCATAACTACATTCCTGTTGCCAAACACTCTGGCATCCTAGAATACCATAATTCCTACAGGCACCATAGCAGCCCCTCCCACTGTTAAAACTGCCTGCAGAAAACAGCTACAACAAAATTTTCAAAGATAGATAATCTTCTCATTAGAAACTCCCTTAAAGTCATAGTGAAGAGGGGGACCTCTGGACTCCTAAGATACACAATCAACTGTTAGTACTTAAGCAGCACATCACTTACCTGATTTAATGTTTCCAACAACGGGAGGCTTCTGAGCATTCCTTAGTGCACTCCTGCAGAAGTTCTGGTATCTCTGATATTTACACTGGCCACAGTTGTCTCCAAGCTTCCATTACTTTCCAGGTTCACACCAAAATTTTATATCCTGAGTCAAGATGAGGGCTTCTATCATAAGTAACTGTCCCCTAAACAGACATGTGATATGGGTCCTCTGAGGCCAACACATTCAAGAAACAATCTTATATGTGGCACAGGTTCTGAATATTATAGTCTACCCAGATCTAGATACCTCTCCTTAGAGCAAGTATTGTATTCTGATCCCACCTGCCAGTCTGGACCTATAAGGAATAACAGGGAGAGATCTTTAGAAGAAGTTATCAGTGCTTGAATCATCGGTTTCAGGTTAGGTATTAGATAAGCCTCCAAGCAAAATAAATCTTTTTTATTTGCCAATGGTGGCAGGACTCCCCTGATGTTTTGGACATTAAAAAAAAAAAAAAACTTTTAAAAAGGTTTTCAGGCTTGTCTCCTTCAGTGGTACTGATGTGGGCCACAGGTCTTATTCTACCAGGATTGTGATTTTGACATAGGAGACCTGTTGAAAATGTAAATCCAGCACCCAATGAAGTTCTTCATCCTTATAATAAAATCTTGCACTTGATTGTTGTCATATTTTCCCTTTTGCTTGATGATGAGGATCTCTCCACAGCTGACACAGTCACACTCTGCCTTTTTAAGAATGCCTTAAATTGGCAATTTGATGCTTTGAACTTCACATTTTATCTTTTCAATACTCAGTCATTTTGAGAAAGAGCTAAGTTACTACACAATTCTTATAATTTTTATTGCCCCATATCATTCAAGTGCAAAAATTACCACTTACCCAAAATTCTGACATTTCAGCTATGTTTCATCTAGTTTAGTTACAAGGTAATTATTCTTCATACCATGGGTGTCTGCACCCAACTCCTCACCAACAGTGATGTCTTTGTCCCAACTCAAGAGTCTTTTTCAGGGTAACTCTGTCCCAGAATCCCCAAAAAGCAAAGCCTGAGAAGAAGCCTTGCATTCTACTATTTCCTTAGAAAGAACCATGCTAGGATACAATAGCAAAAAAAAGAAGAGGAATGAGGCAGGAATGAAAGGGGGACCAGTAAGGATGTACATTCCCAGGCAGCTACCACCAGATGACATTAATGATTAGATTTCATAGGACACTTTCTCCAAATCCATAGAAAGTTCATATAGAAGAATCTTTCTGGAAAGAATAAAAGAGGAGTTATCCGTAGAATGTCATCTCTTGAGTCAGTATTTCAGTTTTGCATATGCACAGTCGCCAAACTTGTTCTATGATATTAGTGAATTTTGTATAAAGAAGAAAGCTTGAGGAAGGTAACAACAGGAGTACAGTCCAAGTATGTGGTGAGGCAATACTGGGTTGAACCTGTCTGAAAATTTATTCACCCAAATACATAGGTAACTTTGACAAATCAATAAAGTAAAAAAAAGCTGTAGAAGAAAGGCAAAAAAAAAAAACTTTAAGAAACATTATCAAGCGGGACATTAAAATGTCAGATAAAGAGCTGAAAAGTTTTTCAACCTCAGAAATGAGAGAAATAAATACTGAGGTCAGAATGAGATACCACAAAACAAAACCAACTGTAGAAACAAACAAAAACATTTAAAAGTCTCACAATGCCATTAGTTATCTGTGAATAAAAAAAGTTTCATAGTGGATGGAAGATGTCTAAATTCATACAACTTTGTTTTTAGAAAAAACAACGTAATAAAGTTGAATTAATGAATAACCTGAGCTAATAACTCCACATCTGGTTATAATCAATAATCTCATATGCATTGATTACATAGAAAATATATGACACTTTTCTTGGGATCATTGTTCATAATAACCCCAGTCACAAAAGACAACCCTTCGGAGGCGCCTGGGTGGCTCAGTAGGTTAAAGCTGCTGCCTTCGGCTTGGGTCATGATCCCGGGGTCGTGGGATCGAGCCCCATATTGGGCTCTCTGCTCTGTGGACAGCCTGCTTCCTCCTCTCTCTCTGCCTCTCTGCCTACTTGTGTTATTTGACTCTGTCAAATAAATAAATAAAATCTTTAAAAAAAAGACAATCCTTCTTCACATTACTCAATAGTCATGTTGATCACACGGAGGGTGTTACGCAAAAGCAAAATGAAGTGAGCGAGATGTTGTCAATTCTCCTTTGATGTTCCCTATACAGACCCTAAAGTATAGCTATTTATAACCCTACGTGTAAATGGACAAGCATTTATAAGAACTACCAAAAAAAAAAAAAAAAAACACAGGGAAATATTGGTCTTAAAGATAGCTTAGAACTCAGTTCTCCTATGACTGCCCATTTTAATGAAAAGGAAGAGCAGTAGATTGAGTCACTTAAAGAAATAAGTTGGGCCAAGAAGGTAAAAGACATATCTTTAGATGTGTCAGGGAAATAAGTTAAATTCTTTCAATATCATCTGTGCCATTTTAGATCATGTTTCCAAATAATGAGAATTATCAGTGCAGGAGATTAGCCAGGGCATTTTCTTTCAGGAAATTTCTTGCTTGAGAATACATGAGGTAGCAAGATATTTATGATTAATGCATTGCTACAGGAAAAATACATTTCATTTTGCTTCATATCCTAAAACAAGATTACACAGGTATTTTTGCATAGATGTTCCCTCATATTTTGTATTCTATCATGAGTATAAAATACAGGTGTGACATGATAAATTGGTTTAATGACTCAACTAATGTTTGATATTCAAGTTTTAAAAGAGAAAAAAAAATAATTTTAATCTTTATGTGAAGCCTTTACTTCCTTTTAATTCTGAGTGCCCTCTCGGGGTCATTTTTTTTTTCATTTTCAGAGGGGAATCTATAAAATTTCAAGTTTGCCTGTGAATTTAAGTGAAAGGAAATAGATGAAAATCAGGGTGATTAAAGAAACTACACAGTCAGGTTTAGCTCTTTAACCAACTAATAGGATATTGAAAGAGAAAAACAAACCCTCAAATCATAGTAGTTATAAAGGGTCTTTTTTTTGCCTCGCATTGAGCATGGTGTCTACCCTACCAGAGAGGTCATAGATGTGAGTAGCTATGGAGAAGCAAAGAGGGAAGTCCTTGGATCCCCATTTCATGATTTAAACAAATCTTCAATGACTTAAAACTTTGATGCCTATCATTGGAAGTGAACATATTAATAATATAGCACAAGAGATAAAAAGGATCTCAGAAGGCAACTTGTTTGATAATAATTTTCTTTCTTCCTTCCTTCCTTTCTTCCTTCCATCCTTCCTTCCTTCCTTCCTTCCTTCCTTCCTTCCTTTCTTTCTTTCTCTCTCTCTCTCTCTTTCTTTCTTTTTTCCTTTCCTTCCTTTCCTTTCCTTTCCTTACATTTCCTTTCAATACACGGCAACTGAATTAAATGATTCAGCAATATTGTCTGAGAGATTCCTGTTTCATTTCTTTAAATGTTCACATATTAAATTGTTAATAATCAAAGCACACTAATAACATTTCTCCAACATTCTAGATTTAGGAGATTTCCGCGGTAGCCTTCCAAATCACTACTGGGTTTGTTGGACCTACGATATAACCTATTACACATGCATAATTTTATTTAGATACATTTTAAAATGTTTTTAGAGGGGCACCTGGTTGGCTCAGTAGTTTAAGCCTCTGCCTTCAGCTCAGGTCATGGTCTCAGGGTCCTGGGATCAAGCTCTGCATTAGGCTTTCTGCTCAGCAGGGAGCCTGCTTGCCCCTCCCTCTCTGCCTGCCTCTCTGCCTACTTGTGATCTCTCTCTCTTGAACAAATAAATAAAATCTTAAAAAAAATAAAATGTTTTTAGAGGGGTTGTGGAGCATTCTGCTACTTGATATATCTTTAATAAAATTGGTAAACAGAATTTTAAAGGCATTTCCAATTTCCTGGAAATCTAGATAAATTATAAGAATTTTTGACATTTTTTCTTCTTTTTTAAAAATTTTATTTATTTATTTGACAAAGAGAGAGATCACAAGTAGGCAGAGAGGCAGGCAGAAAGAGGGGGAAGCAGCTCCCTGCCTAGCAGAGAGCCCGATGCGGGGCTTGATCCCAGGACCCTGAGATCATGACCTGAGCTGAAGGCAGAGGTTTTAACCCATTGAGACACCCAGGTGCCTCAACATTTTTCTTCTTAACATTAGTGGGGTTGGGATGCTCACTAACAAAAACAAGACATTATTCATAGGCATTTATGTGCTCTAAGCATGGAAGAGAAAGGCCTTAATTGAAAGAGTGGTTTTCAGGAGCTAATTAAAACAGGCCTCTGGGATTGAGGTGAAAAACTTTTAATGAGTTTGGCTAATTGGAGTACCCACAGAACCTTGTTAAATAACCTCCTAATTAGCAAGAGTTAAAACTTTATATTTCCCCCTTAGAAACTGTGGTTAATTGGATCTTTTATTTAGTTGGGGAATTGAGAATAATTCTCTGGGATCTGTAGGAACCCTTTATTATCAAATTCATCAGACAAAGTTGGTGGTTGCCATGGCAACATTTGCAGAGGAATAAGTCTCATAGTAACAAAGTGTTCTCTCTCTAAATTGTACACCAAACTAGTTAATGGTAACCAGCTTCTGCTTGATGTAGTTACATGATAAGCTTTTAACTGTATAGCACTATATTCTGCTGCTTGAATATAAAAACATGAAGCCCAAATGGGTTCATTCAACTTCACAGATGAAAATTATACTGATTTACAGTACTAAATAAAAGCCCAAATTTCTCCTTCAAAATATAATTATTATATTATTCATTGTAATGAATCTGGTATATGAATAAAGAAAATAGCATAAAAATGTGCTTCCTAACAGCATAAGGAAAATTTTTATAAATCTGCTTTATAGAAATATGCTGAGAATGTACTTCATATCAAAATTCATATCCATGAAATGATAGTGGACTAGTTTCTGTCTCAGAAGAGGGATTTCATCCAGATAGTCTTTAAGAACACTAAAGATCTAGGGGCACCAGAGTGGCTCAGTGGGTTAAGCCTCTGCCTTCAGCTCTGGTCATGATCCCAGGGTCCTGAGATCGAGCCCCACATCGGGCTTTCTGCTCAGCTGTGAGCCCGCTTCTCCTTCTCTCTCTTTCTACCTGCCTCTCTGCCTACTTGTGATCTCTCTCCATCAAATAAATAAATAAATAAAAAATTTAAAAAAGAACACTAAAGATCTAATTAGATAATTATCACCAAGTTTATAGCATCTTATCACTCTTATCAGTAAAACAACTTATATGTTTCAAATATAGAATGATTTATGAAAGAAATAATGATTAATATAACTTGGAATATTTGAAATATACAGATAAGAGTAGAAATAATACACACTTAGAATCCTAGTACCTAGGCTAATCTCACTTAAAAGTTTGTATTTGCTTATGATACATTAAACATATATATATATAGGTAGAAATATAGATAGAAATGAGGACCAGTGGTGTTTGTCCCAATCCCTTCTTTGTTTTAAGCTCCTGTAATGATATAACAATAACCAGTAGCAGAAAATAAGTATTAACCAATCCCTGTGTGTGATAAAGACTGCAGCTTTTCATGTCTTTTCTTTTCTTTTTGTTATTTTTTTTTATTTGTTGATATTTATTTATTTATTTACTTACATACCTATTTACTAGCTTAAATTAGCCAGCATCTTACATCATGAGTTTTTGATGTAGTGATCAACCATTCATTATTTGCATATAACAAGTAGTGCTCATCACCACATGTACACTCCTTATTACTCATCACCTGGTTAAGCCACATTCTATCCCCATCCGTTCTGTAACACTCATTTAGGTTCTGGGATCTAGAATCACTCCTGATTTGACTGTTATTATATCTGTTCTTATATCTTTCCATTCACTTTCCCTTCCTTTCCTTGCGGTCTACCCCGCTGTCCCATATGTTCCACATATGAGTGAAACCATATGATAATTGTCTTTCTCTGCTTGACCTATTTCACTTAGCATAATCCCCTCCAGTTCCATCCGTGTTGATATGAATGGTGTGTATTCATTCTTTCTGATGGTTGAGTATTATTTCATTGTATGTGTGTACCACGTCTTCTTCATCCATTCATCTGTTGAAGGTCATCTTGGCTCCTTCCACAGTTTGGCTATTGTGGACATTGTTGCTATGAACATTGGTTCAACGGGGGGGGGGGGGGCACGTGCACTTTCTTTTCACTACATCTGCATCTTTGGGGTAATACTTACGTGTGCAGTTACTGGGTTATATGGTAGCTCTACTTTTAACCTCTTGGGGAATCTCCATACTGTTTTCCAGAGTGGCTGTACCAGTTTGCATTCCCAACAAGAGTTTAAGATGGTTCCCCTTTGTTTGCACCCTCACCAACATTTGGTGTTTCCCGCCTTGTTAATTTTTGCCATTCTAACTGGTGTAAGGTGGTATCTCAATGTGCTTTTGATTTGAATTTCCCTGACAGCTAGTGATGTTGAACATTATTTCATGTTTTTGTCAGCCATTTGTATGTCTTCTTTGGAGGAGTGTCTGTCCACATCTTCTGCCCATTTCTTGACTTGATTATTTGTTTTTTGGGCAGTGTTGAGCTGGAATGTTCCTTACAGATCTTGAATACCAGTCCTCTATCTGTAATGTCAT
>RCUC01132676.1:0-19599 GCA_003697995.1 Taxidea taxus jeffersonii
TTTTTTATTTTTTTCAAAAGAGAGAGAGAGAGAAGGGGGTGGGAACAGGAGCAGAGGCAGAGGGAGGCAGAGAATCTCAAGCAGACTCCCCTATGAGCCCTGAACCTGACAAGGGGCTCGATCTCCAGATGCTGAGATCATGACCTGAGTGGGAACCAAGAGTCTGGCGCTTAACTGAGCCACCCAGCCCCACACTCAACTGCCTTCAAGTTAACGCCTTGCTAGAGGACAAAGCACCTTCGCTTGATGGTGGCCAGGCCTCCAGGATCCTGTGAGTCTTCTGCAGCATCTGAAAGTCCTTTTGGAAACCTCCCTTTGTCCTTACCTCCCCCAGCTCCAAAGTACATAATGCGTGATCATGATCCCGCACACCCCCAGTGCAGCTCTTTCTGCCCACCGGGGCCTGTCCCCGTGCTTTAATAAAACCACCTTTTGGCACCAAAGACGTCTTTCTTGGCCATCGGCTCCAGACCTCAAGACTTCCAACCACATCACTTGTAATCTCCTTTGCAAAAGTATAAAAACCAGGGAGATTTGCAGGTAAAGCATGGAAGGCGTGAGAACTCACTACCTTATCATTTGAGACAGCTGGGTGCGTTTGTCTCTGAATAAGCAATAGCCCGGTGTTTGTTTTCTTTACTCCAGTGCTTTTCAGCCTCACATTTCTGAGCAACCCTGGATTCATCTGCAAATGTTCCCCAGGGCTCCTCTGTGCCAGGCAGAATGCCAGGTGTTGGGGATACAAGAGTGAATAAGGCAGGCTCAGCTGGGGTCCTTCTGGAGTCACATTTTGGTAGGGGAGGCAGATGAGAAACAGAAGAATGTACAAGATAACATGTATTGATAAGCACCAGGAAGAAAAGCCATGCGGAGGGAAAGAAATCTAGCGCCCCACTGGGGGCAGGTGCTCTCCTAGGAAGGTTTGAGGGAGAAAGGTTCTTTGAGTAGGTGACAACTACTCACCATATGAAAGTGGTGGGAAGAGTTTTGATGGGCTAGGGGGAACAGCACATGCAAAGGACCTGTGGCAGGAATGTGCTAGCGGTGTTGGGCTGGGGGGCAGGGCAGAGCTGTGTGTGTGTGTGTGCGCGCACGCGTGTGTTGGGGACATAGCAGGAAGGCCAGTGTGAGCAGCAAAATGTGTAAGATGGCTGGCTGGAAGAGATAGGTAAGAACCTCCCAGGCCTTACCAGAAGTAATTGGAGGGCTCTGAACAAAAGTGTAAAAAAAATAAAAGAAAATAAAAGAATAAAATAAACCTGGCCAGGAGGTCCCTGCAGCAGTTCAGGTGACAGGCGAGGGAGCTTACACAGGATGATAGCAGAAGCAGGGAGATTCGGAATAGGTTTCAGGCAGGGCAGATGCACTGGAATCGGATGCGGCCCCCGAGAGAAAGAGAGGAATCAAGGATGACCCCACGGAGGTGGGAACTCAGCCCTTGACCACCCCTGGCGCCGGTTGCTGAACTGGAGACTTGGGAGAAATCGGGAGGCAGGTTGGTTGGAAAAATGGGGTCGGCGGGGAATATAGGGGTCCAGAGCCCAGGAGAAAAAGGAAAACCGTGGTTGCGTGGTTTCTGGGGTCCTCCGATGCACAACAGCCGGAGGGGCCGGAGGATTCGCTGGGGGAGTCGCTGGGGGTAGAGGGCCGAGAGCCCCAAAGGCTCTGGGTGCCGGGGTGGGGGCGTTGAGGTGGGGGCGGGGCCTGGCATCTCCTAAGCCAGAGCGTCTAGGACGTGACCACGTGACCCACGCTGCCCGGTGGGCCCGCCGGATGCGCCTGCGCACTGGCGCTGGCATGGCCAGGGCACTGGCTGTGACCCGATGCGCGCCGCTGATGGCAGTTCCAGACGGAAGGTGAGCGAGAAGGACACCGGGGCCAGCGGAGACCCTGCTTTGGAGCAGAACAGAGAAAACGTGAGCTGGCTGGAAGGGCGCGGTGGGGTCAGGGAGGGTTTTTCCTTTCCTTTTTTTTTTCTTTAGAGAGAAGGAGACCGCACATCTCGCTGCTCGTGGGGGACAAGTCCGGAGCAAGGGAGAGTGTGGGGGTGCAGGGGGAACGGGGGGCACTGGAAGCAGCAGCTTCTCAGACAGCGGGGCCCCAAGGGGGCAGGGCAGGCGGGAGGGAAGATCCGGCAGGAGGCCCAGGCAGTGGGCCGGAGCCAAGCTGCGGGACACACGTGGTTATCCCACAGCTGGTGCCCGGAGGGCAGGTGGAGGGGGTGGGGGGGTGGTCGGCCGAGGAAAGGCCTGGAAGCCTGCACGCAGTGGTGGGAGCAGAGATTCTGGAGCCTGGCAGTGACTCTGAGCTGAGCGCACCAGGATGGCAGTGGCCCCAGTGGCCCAGGTGGCTGGGAGACAAGGAGGACTAACCAGGAAGCTGAGAAGCAGAAGCAAGAGGATCCATGGAAGGACACTGTTGAAGCTACAAAGACTGATGACCGGAGCATCTGGTCAGAGAAAGAAGTGGGGGGCGCAAAGCCCATCTGGGAAGTGGGCAGAGTGGTCCGGAGGTAAGCAGATGACTGCAGTAAGAAGGGGTGGAGGGTGCTGTGGTCAGAAGCTCACTTTTCCGAGAGAAATGCTTCCTTCTTGGGAAGGGGAGGGGAGTAATATCCCCGGGGAGTGCAGAGGGGAACTTGGTCAGCTCGGGTCCTCTGGGATGCAGGGAGAGGAAAATTCGCTGCCTTCCAGCAAGAGCTATAGGGCAGCAGGTGGGGGGTGAGGAGCCGGTGCCTCAGAGAAGAGGTCAATTTTCTGGTATTTTCTGGTGACACCATGAATTCCCAGGGGCCTGGGAAAAATTTGAGGGTCAGAAAGTAGTAGACTTTCAGTTTAGTTGACAGAATGTCTTGAGCCATGTGGAGATCACAACAGTGTGGACCATGAGATGGGAATGGTCGCCAAATCTGAGATGGGGAAGACCCCAAATCTGGAGAGTCAGGAGCACTTTCCAGATAGGGGTTTAGTGGAGTGGAACCCCCAGGCAAGCCCAGGAGCCCTGGGGTGGATCCCAAGAGGAGCCTGGACTATAACATCCGTCACCAAAGAAGATGCTGAACCATCTGCCCACCCCCTTCCAGCAGCATTACTCACTGCAGCCAGAAGACAGGCAGTCCAGCTATGCCGCGGAATATTACTCAGCCCTGAAAAAGGAAGGCAGTCCCGACACACGTTCCAACAGAGATGAACCCAGATGACATTATGCAAAGTGAAATAAGCCAGTCAACAGAGGACAAGGACTGTTTGATTCCACAGATAAGAGACACCTGGAGTCATCCGATTCCTGGAGACATAAAATCAAAGGGTGATTGCCAGGGCTGGGGGAGGCAGATGGAGAATTAGTGTTGGGACAGTATCAGTTGGGGAAGATGAAGAAGTCCTGGAGATGGAGGATGGTGATGGTTGCACAACATGCCAAATGGATTTAATGACCCTGAGCTCTGTGCTGGGAAATGATTCACATGGATGGGGGGCACCTGTATGGCTCAGGCAGTTTAAGTGTCTACCTTCGGCTCAGGTCATGATCCCGGGGTCCTGGGATGGAGCCCCACATCGGGCTCCCTGCTGGCTGGGAAACCTGCTTCTCCTCTCCCACTCCCCCTGCTTGTGTTCCCTCTCTCTCCACTGAATGAATAAAAAATACTAGAAGAAAGAAAGAAATGGTAAAGTGGTTCTTGGCTTTTTTTTTTTTTTTTGAAGTCAGTCTGGGGAAACCAAGTCTACTTCATAGCACTGTGGCCACACATGAGAATCTGTCTCCTGCCCCCAGGTCTCCGTGAGGGGCTCTGGCTGGGGAGGAGGCATGAGGGCAGGAGATGAGCGCCCCCAGGGAAACCCTGGGTGGGGGGCTGCTCGTGGGTGCCTCTCAGAAAGGACTTTTGCTTACTCACTGCCACACTCAGGGATCTCACCCAGAGGCATCTGAATTCCCAAGGGTGGTGATTTGCATGGGGTGGAGCAGAGCCCCATGGGCAGTGAGCTTAGCTTGGGGCTCAGCAACAAGCCCACATGCTCACAAACAGCAGGCCCCAGCACTCTGGTTATTTTCCTGACCTCAGTCTCAAGAGCTGAATCTCAAAACTATCATTAAAATGCCCAGATTTTTTCATTCAGAGAAAATAGTGTCTGCCGAACTCCATAATATTCACCTGGAGTGTTCAGCACGGGCCGGCCCGACAGCCCCCGCTGGGAGCCTCACAGAGGAGTCTGAGCTCCGGGAGAATAAGGTCGAGAACAATCTGATTAGCAATAATGGAGGACACGCCCTGCCAGATATCAAAACACGCCCGTAAAGATGCCGTACTTTTATTTTTAAAGATTTATTTGAGAGAGTGCACTAGGTGGGGGGAGGGGTAGAGGGTGAAGCAGACTCCCCGCTGAGCGTGGAGCCGGATGTGGGACTGGATCCGGGAACCCGGAGATCATGACCTGAGCCCAAGGCAGATGCTTAACCCACAGAGCCACCCAGGTGTCCCAAGAAGAGGGGGGAAAATAGATTTTGTAAATCAGAACAGTTCAGAATGTACTTAAGGACATCCTTAAGTACTTTAAGTACCTAAATACTTAGGATGGGGAAAATGGGATCTGAGCAAAGAGGTGTTTCCACCCACAGGGAGAAGACAGAAGAGGACCTGGCACCACAGTGGGGGTGGGCACCTTGCAGATGGGGTAGGGGAGAGGGGAAAAAAAGCAAATTAGATTCTTAGCAAATTAGATTCTTACTCTCTGAGTAAGACACAAAAAGCCAGAACCCATAAATGGAGAAACAGACTGACCCCCTTTAACCACATAAAATGAAAAACTTCTGAGTGCCTGGGTGGCTCAATCGGTTAAGCATTTGCCTTTGGCTCAGGTCATGATTCCAGGGTCCTGGGATCGAGCCCCTCATCGGGCTCTCTGCTCAGAGGGGAGCCTGTATCTCCCTCTGCCTGCTGCTCCCCCTACGTGTGCACACTCTCTGTCAAATAAATAAAATATTTTTTTAAATGACCAAAGATGCCATTACCAAAATTAAAAGTAAAAAGAGACTGGGAAGAAAAATTCACAATGCACAGCAGGCAATACATAACATTCACTACATAATAACTGATGTACAAAGAACCCCTAAAAATGGGTAAGACAAACTGTCCCGTTGAAAAAACCAGATCTGCAGGCAGTTCATAGAAAAAAGTGCAAAATATCAGTAAAAATCCAGGAAACTTGACGTCACTAGGAAGCAAAAAAATGTAGAACAAAGCAGTGATGATATATCCATTTACTTATCAGGCTGGAAGAAATAAAAAATATTGATAATGGTTGATTTGGGAGAAATTATGCAGAGATGGATACTCATACACTGTTGGCAAAGGCTAAAGGAGTGGTATCTGGAGAGCGATGCGGCAGTGTCAATGTGTTAAGTGCTAGACAAAAATGTTAATTACATGAACCTTTTTAAAAAAAATATTTTATGTATTTGAGAAAGAGAGAGGGAGGGAGAGAGAATCTGAAGCAGACTGCACTGAGCACAGAGCCCAGTGCCGGGCTCGATCTTGGGACCCTGAGATCACCACCTGAGCTGATGCCAAGGGTCTGATGCTCAACCAGCTGAGCCACCCAGATGCCCCCATAGGACCCTCTTAATACAGTGTTCCCAGTTGTGGAAATTTACCCCACGTCTGCTCAGGAAGAACTGGAGACAAGGGTAATGGCAAAAATTACGTGAATAAACTAGGAATTACCATGAACAGAAGAGTGATTAAAAAAATAAATTGTGGGCGCCTGGGTAGCTCAGTGGGTTAAGCCTCTGCCTAAGGCTCAGGTCATGATCCCAGGGTCCTGGGATCGAGCCCCTCGTCAGGCTCTCTGCTCAGTGGGGAGCCTGCTTCCCTTCCTCTCTCTGTCTCTCTGCCTACTTGTGATCTCTCTCTCTCTCTCTGTCAAATAAATAAATAAACAATCTTTAAAAAATAAAAATAAAATAAGTTGTGTGGGGCACCTGGGTGGCTCAGTTGGTTAAGCGTCTTGACAGGTCACGATCCCAGGGTCTTGGGATCGAGTCCTGCATGGGCTCCCTGCTTGGCGGGAAGCCTGCTTCTCCCTCTCCCTCTGCCCCTCTCCCTGCTCATGCTCACTGTCTCTCTCTCCCTTCAATCAATCAATATGGGACAACAGATACTAGAAGGACAAGGACACATTGTTCTCAGAAGGATGTCCATAAGATATAGTGTTGAAAACAGGCTTCTTAAAGTGTAAGTCTACTTTTGCTCTTCAGAAATCTGTGTGTATGTAAGTGCATATGCTCCATTTCACTCATCCCAGGTCCCATGTCTTTTTCACGCTGTAACAGGATATGTCATCACTGGTATCTCTGATTCTGTCATCCATGGCACTGTGTTGGTATACGCACACAAAAATATCCGGAATGATGCTCAAGACCCAACCGGGGGAGGGTAGGATTTGGGAGGTTGCGAGAATCACTTTTACCATCTGAAACATTTCTGTAAGTTTACCTCTGTGCTGAGAGCTCATGTCATTTTTGCAGTCTGTGAAACCAAAACATTAACAACAGACCCAGCGGACTTGGCCGGGGCCAGCATCGCTAGATTTCATCCCGAGCCCTCAGTTTTACCTTCACATCTTGCACAACCTTTATGCTTAAGGGGTGGTGAGTCTGCTTCCGTTATCTTCTCCTCTTCCCCCAAATCCGAGCTGTCACCCCAGATGCCAGGAAGAGCGGAGGGGGAGCCGAGGAGAGGCTGGAGCAGGTGCTGGCTCCCCTACTGTGTTCTCTGCTGGGTTCTGATTTCCAGGAGGTGGGAGGGGCAAGACACCTTAGAGGTCATTGGATGTAACCTCGTCATCTCTGGTTGAGGAAACGAAGGCGCACAGAGATGAAGCGGTGATCTCCGTCCTCCCACAGAGCTGGCTGGCCCGAGTCTAAGATCTGGGGTCCCAGCCTGCCTTCTCTTCCAAGAAGTTCTGTCTGAATGGCTGAGCCAAGAACTACGATTTTCTTGACCCAAAACATCTGTGTAACTCTGAATTCCATAGGATGCTTTGCTGCAGGTCCCAGAAAACCATGGGCCAATGGTGGCTTATTCCTTAGGGACGGTTATAGTATTATAAGAACAAGAAAGCCAGAGTTGTTCCTGGGGTCAGTGAGGATGTCCAAAGAGGTGTTCAGGGACCCACGCTGTTTCGTCCATCTTTCTCCCATCACCTTCAGTGTGTTGGATTTCGCTTCGGGTTTGCTACCTCATGTTTGCAAGACAGCTGCCAAAGCTCTAGAAACACGTCAGCGTCCAAAGCAGGAAGGGAAGGAGGCGGTGCAATGGGCATGGCCCATTCCCCTTGCACCCTATTGGCCAGAGTTAGTCATGTGAGCACGCTTTAGACCAATCGCTGGCAGAGGGGAACGGGATCGTCTGATTGGCTTAGACCGGTCACGGCTCATCCTCTGAGGCGGGGCTGATTCTGCCGGACTGGGGATCTGCGGGCGACCCAGGAAGGGGGGTTATCCGGGCGGAGCTGAGCCCCAGCGCCGCAGGCAGCTCTTAATTCTTGGTAGTGACGGTACTGAGCCCTTGGCTTGAGGTAATGCCCACCCTTCTCTGGGGGCCGTGAAGTAACGAACGGTTATAAATGGAGAATGAATAGCTCCAGTAGGCAGTGAAGAGCCGATTAATGGATTCTAAAATTGCCTGAGCACTTTCAGCCTCCTCCCACGACGTGCTTCGCAAACCGCGCTGGTGAAAAATGACATTTTCCACCTGAGGTCTCTGAAGTCAGCTACGGACGCAAGTGCCTCATTTCAGAGAAAGGAGCTGCAGAAGTCCCCAGAGACGGGATACAGGCTTGCAGCTTAAGCATTTGGTGGAAAATAGAACAAGCTTCCCAGAAGAGAGACTGAAGAGGCAGGAGGCTCACAGGTGACCGCGCGGTCAGCCTGCCTGGGGCCAGGATGGTGACTGTCAGCCTCGCTCCTGGTCCTCCATCCACTGAAGGAAAGGTGATTAGGCTGGAAGGGTCCCCAGTGCCGTGGTGCTGGACCCAGGGGAGAATGAGCAGAAGTCTGCACAATGTGGGGGCCACGCAGTCAGGAAAGAAAAGAGGAGGGAAGTAGGGTGTCCAGATTCAATTTCCATGTTATCTCACCAGGCATCTTACCCGGGGAGCCCAGGGCTTCAACCGCCCGGCTTTCCTAAGGGCCTGAGCCGGAAGTCACCCCGGGGGCAGCTCTTCGTCCTGTTCCAGAAGTCCTCCCCAGCACCCTTTCGGTGTAACCGGAGATCTGATCTCCTTAAAGTCCCCTGATAGCAGAAAGAAACCACATGTCTAAGCAAACCTTCAGTGGCCTTTTCCTTACTGAGGACCTGCAGGGAGATCTGTCTCTGCGTGGGGCAGATGCGGGCATTGCCAGGAGGGCAGCCAGAATGCACACGGACCTGGTTGAAGGGACAGCTCTGCCACTCACCGGCTCCGTGTGGTGGCTCCGGGCAAGGCACCCCTCACCTGTCTGCGTAGCAGCAAGTTACAAGCTATGGGACTGTTTTTGTGTATCTACTTTGGAGAAGAAAGATACGCAAGAAAGAAAGAAATTCTTTCCCCGTTTAAAAAATATTAGATTATTTGTCATTCTGTCGTTGAGTCGTAAAAGTCCTAGACTCTTGCAAATCAGATATATGATTTGCAAATATTTTCTCCCAATTTGAGGACTGCCTTTCCACTGTCTTCATGATGCCCTTTGATGTACACAAGTTTTAAATTTTGATGAAGCCCTGTTTATCTATTTTTTATTTGGTTGCTTGGGCTTTTGGTGTCATATCTAAGAAATTGTTGCCTAATCCAAGGTCACGAAATATATTTCTGTGCTTTCTTCTAAATACTTTTATGGGTTTTGCTCTTGTGTTTAGCCTTTTGATCCATTCCTTTATGTAAGGTATGAAGTAAGAGTCCAACTTCATTCTTTTGCATGTGGCTATCCAGTTGTCCCAGCACCATCTGTTAAAAAGGCCTTTCTTTCCCTGGTGTAAATGCCATGGGACCTCTGCTGAACGTCAACTGACCATAAATGTAAGGGCTTATTTCTGGACTCTCAATTCTATTCCAGCAGTTTACATGTCTGCCTTTGTGCCAGAACCACATGGTCTTGATTACTGTGGATTTGCAGTAAGATTTGAAATCAGAAAATATCAGTTCTCCAACTTTGCCTTTTTTTTTTTTTCTCGAGATTGTTTTGGCTATTCCAGGTCCCTTTCATTTCCATATAAATTTTAGGATTAGCCTGTCAATTTTTGCAAGGAAATCAGCAAGTATTTTGAAAGATATTGTATTGAACATATAGATCAATTTGAGTAGTATTGCCATCTTTTTTTTTTAAGTATTGCCATCTTAATCAGATTTTTTTAAGTCTTCAGATCCATGAACATGGGATTTCTTTCCATTTACTTAGGTGTTCATCAGTTTCTTTCAGTGATGTTTTATAGTTTTCATTGTATAAGTCTTATACTTCTTTAGTTAAATTTATTCCTATGAATTTTATTCTTTTTTATGCTATTGTAAATGGAATTGTGTTCTTTTCCTTAAGATTTATCTATTTATTTTTAGAGATTGGGGAGAGCAGGAGCAGGGGGTGGGTGACAGAGGGAGAGAATCTTTTAAGCAGACTCCCTGGTAAGTTGGGAGCCTGACTCAGGGCTTGATCCCACAAGCCAGGAGATCACGACCTGAGCCAAAACCAAGAGTCAGACTCTTAACCAGCTGAACCACACAGACATCCCAGTGGAACTGTGTTCTTAATTAATTCCAATAGTTGTTGTTTTTTTTTTTTTAAGATTTTATTTATTTATTAGTTAGAGAGAGAGAGAGCACAGGCAGACAGAGAGGCAGGCAGAGGCAGAGGGAGGAGCAGGCTCCCTGCCGAGCAAGGAGCCTGATGTGGGACTCGATCCCAGGAAGCCAGGATCATGACCTGAGCCGAAGGCAGCCGCTTAACCAACTGAGCCACCCAGGCATCCCTGTTTTTTTGTTTTGTTTTGTTTTTGTGGATCCCTTAGAGTTTCTATATTCAAGATAATGGCATTTGTGAATTGAAATATTTTTACTTCTTCCTTTTCAGTCTGGGTTCCTCTTATTTCTGTTTACTTATTTTTTAAGTAAGTCACCCAAGATCAAGAGACATGATCTACTGACCAGGCCAGCCAGGTGCTCCCCCCTCCCTTATTACTTTTTCTTATTTTTCTTTTTGCTTCACTGTCCTGCCTAGAACCACCAATGCAATGCTGAATTGAAGTGGCCGGAATGAACATCCTGGTCTTATTCCTGATCTTAGAGGGAAATCTTTCAATCTTTTACCATTAAATATGCTATTGGCTATGAGTTTTCCAGAGATGGCTTTTATTATTTTGTTTATTTATTTATTGAACGGGAGGGCATGGGAGCATGAGTGGAGAGTGGGGGCACAGGAGAGGGAGAGAGAGAATCTCAAGAAGACTCCCTGCTGAGTACAGAGCCAACACAGGGCTCAGTCTCACAACTCTGAGATAACGACCTGAGCCGATACCAAGAGTCGGCCCCTCAACTGATTGAGCCACTGGGCACCCCAGATGGCTTTTGGTAGATGGAAGAAGTTTCCTTCTATTTTTATTTTTTCATTCTGTTGATTGTTTCTTATCATGAAAGGTGTTAGAGGGGTGCCTAGGTGGCTCAGTGGGTTGAGGCCTCTGCCTTCAGCTCAGGTCATCATCCCAGAGTCCTGGGATGGAGCCCCAAGTCGGGCTTTCTGCTCAGCAGGGAGCCTGCTTCCCCCTCTCTCTCTGCCTGCCTCTCTGCCTGTTTGTGATCTCTGCCTGTCAAATAAATGAATAAAATCTTAAAAAAAAGAAAGGTGTTAGATTTGCTTTTTCTGTATTTATCAATATGATCGTTTGATTTTTGTCCTTTATTTTATTAGTAAGGTGTATTACACAGATTGATTTATTGTGTTAAACCAACCTTGCATTCCTTGGATAAATCCACTTGTTCATAATCCTTGCTATTTGCTGGATTCAGTTGTGACTTGAGAATTTTTATATCTATATCCATAAGGCCAATTAGTTTGTAGTTTTCTTGTTATGCTTTTCTCTGGGGTAGTATCATCTCATAGAATGAGATGGGATGAATTTTGTGAAACTCCTTTATAAAAGTTTGTCAGGATTTGGATCATTCTTCTTTAAATGTTTCATAGCATTTGTTAATGAAGCCATCTGTGCCTGGACTTTTCTTTGTGGAAAGTCTTTTTCATTACCAATTCAGTCCCTTTACTTGTTATAGATTTAGTCGTATTTTTAATTTCTTCTTGAGTCGATTTTGGTGGTTTGCATTTTTCTAGGAATTTGTCTATTTCATATAGGTTATCTTTTTCTTTTAATATTTTATTTATTTATTTGACAGAGATCACAACTAGGCAGAGAGGCAGGCAGAGAGAGAGGAGGAAGCAGGCTCCCCACTGAGCAGAGAGCCCGATGCAGGGCTCAATCCCAGAACCCCGGGATCATGACCCGAGCTGAAGACAGAGGCTTTAACCCACTAAGCCACCCAGGCGCCCCTTATGTAGGTTATCTTACTTGTTCATATATAATTGTTTACAGTATTACTGCATACTTTATTCTTTATTATTGTTTACTTTATTACTGCATTCTTTATTTTTGTATAGTTGATAGTAATGTCTCTTTTTCATTCCTAACATTAGTAAATTTATTTCTCCACACACCCCTCCATGGATTTCCTGTGCTCATGAGAGTTTTAGAGTAGTATGTGATCTAAGACTTTGCCCCGTGATAAATGACAGGGAAGTTAGCTCCCTTATGGCTTTCAGTGTCATTGTGTGAGCAAGTGATGCTTGCAGTAGTGGCAGCCTTTTTGTGACCATGAGGCAATAAACCAAAGATGAAACATGGCAAACCCAAAAGGCAGAGGAAGTCTGGGTCTTTGACAACATCTCTAGGTACTGCACCTACTCTGGAGCCTTCCAGATGGCACCTGATTCTCTCTCTCTCTCTCTTTTTTTTTTATTTACTTGATAGAGATCACAAGTAGGCAGAGAAGCAGGCAGAGAGAGAGGAGGAAGCAGGCTCCCCGCCGAGCAGAGAGCCCGATGTGGGGCTCGATCCCAGGACCCTGAGCCGAAGGCAGAGGCTTAACCCACTGAGCCACCCAGGTGCCCCGGCACCTGGTTCTCTTCTGGCATCTTGGGCAAGATGAAGTAGGAGTGGGAATAAGAGAATGGGTGTCAACCTCGGTTCACAGAGGGTCATTTGGTTCACAAAATGTACCCTTCCACTTTGACCAATTAAAGACATATTTGGGTATCTAGGACTCTACTCCTAATTTATCCAAATGCTCTCATCACTGCAGTAGTTTCCAAGGAGTCTGGAAGCTACAAGTGGTCACCTGGCAGATGGTTCTTCCTGCCCCCTTTATAGCCCAACCCTGGTGAGGTAGGTATTGTTATTGCATCTGACGCATTAGAAACCATGGCTTAGATTAATTAACCTGCCTAAGGTCAACCTCAGAGTTGGGAATCAAACCTGGGTTCTCTGCTGCTGAGACATGGGCTCTGTTCACCCTGGTTGCCTTAGAGTTTAAACCTCGTGACTCCCTCAGACTCCACCTTTTCTCCTGTTTTCTCAACAATTGACTTTGCCATTACTGCAACCCTCAAGGACCAGTCCCCAAGTGAGTTCCAGACTGGGGTTAATGGAGTCAGGATAATTCAATACATTTCCTGTGAACTTGGTGAAGAGAAGGGGGTGGAGTGAAGGGCGCTGTGCTGGGTGGGGGCTGGGTAGGGAGAGGACAGAGAAGAGGGAGGCTTCGCCGCTGGGTGACCGGAGGTGGACACCAGTCACATGGATCACAGCAGGTTGCAACGCAGGTGGGGCTGGGACACAGCCGTGCTCGGCGTGGGCACCCTTCCTGCTCGGGTGATTTGGGGAAAGTTTCCTGAAGGATGTTGGGCTCTAAAAAAGGGAACTGGGGATTCCAGGCACAGAAAATGCTGGAGCTGAGCCCAGGGCCTGGAGGCTGGAGGCAGCGTGGTCGGGAAACACTCACAGCGACTGGCTGGCGTCTGTCCTGCTGTCTCCTCTCCCTTTGCCAGCTCTCCAGCTACTGCGGCCAGATAACGCTCCGATCCATCATCCCTCTGCTCAGAACCCCCCCCCCCACCCCCCAGGCGGGGTTGGTGCCCCATACCTCCAGGAGAACAACCCAGCACTCCTTCCACGCTGCTAAAGCCTTCCCTGCTCGGGTCATCTTCCTTTCTCTACTCTCCTGAGCGTGGCTGTCTCTGAGCCAGCCGCTCACCCCCACCCCTGACTCCTTCACCCTCCCCCACTTGGATAAATAAGTCCCTTGATCTCTCCAAGGTTCCGGTTCACCATCTATGCAGTAACAGTAGTTTGCGTCAAGCAAGTGCTTCGGGAATTGGGGGGGGGGGGGCGTGGAGAAGGTGGTATCAGATTTCCGATAGCCAAGGGTATGGCATTTGCACATTATGTAATATTTTAACATAAAATCAAAGTTTTTGTGCTTTTGTTTTTTGGTTTTTTTTTCATTATAGAAGTAATAAAACCCCCTGGAAAACGGTGGGGGGGGAATCCCTTATAATAACCTCACCCATCCAAGACATCTGCTGTGAATACTTTGGGAAAATGCGTTGCCCAATACAGAGACGGACAGCACTGGCCATGACTGTTGGAGGCCTTGTTCCTATAGCTGTGCTGAGATATAATTCATATACCATACAGTCCACCCACTTAAAGTGCACAGTTCGATGGTTTTTCAGTGTATTCACAGAGCTGTGCCGCCATCAGCACATTTAGAATATTTTCATCACCCCCAAAAGACTTCCTCCTCCCTTTAGCAGTCACCTCCATGAAGTGACTTACGGAGGTGACTTGCTTATGATTATTTTGCAAGCGTCTTTCCCGTTTCCTGCCAATCTTTTTTAACTACCTTGTCTGGTGACTGCTGGCAAAGGATTTGGGGTCAGGGAATGGCAAGGCCAGGTGTATTCTAGAATGATGGTGTTGGTGGGACCCAGGGCAGAGGTGAGGGAGGGATGATGGGAACCTCCTGTGAGAAGAAACCGGCTGGAGACAGGGCTTTGGGGGAAAGGAGAAGGAAAGCTCTGGAAGCAGAATTGGTTAAGCGACCCACTTGGATTCGGGGAAGAATGGAGGAGGGTGTGGACATCCTTCCTAGAGTGGGTGAAGGCGGGTGGTGAGGTCAATAACTGAGTCCCAGAAGAAGGAGAGTGCGCAGGTTTGGGGCAGAAATGAAGAGGAGCTTGATTTTGGACTTGCAGGATTTGGGGAGTTCAATATTCTGCAGTGGGGTGCTCAGGCCTGGCACTCAGGTGGCACTTGGGGCCGGGATAGGCTTGGGAGGTAAGGGTGTAAGGACCATGGGTGACACCTTGGGAGCCCGAGTTCAGCCAGGGTGGGCGTGAAGGGCAAAGGGAGGGCCTGGGGAACCCTGGCATGGGGGTGGGGTGGACGAAGGACGCGGAGCATGCCACAAGGTAGAAGGCAGAGCTGTCGCGGCCTGTATAGAGGCCGGGAGCGCAGAGGAGCAGGTGAAGCTGGGGAGCCTGGCGGGTGCAGGGGAGCGGCGGCGCAGAGCCGCACTGTTGCGGAGCCATCCTTGCCGTCGGGGTTTCTCGACCCGAAGGGACAGGTCAGGTGGGAACCTGCGAATTCAGGCTCCTCGTGCTCCCTCCGCGCCCCCCGCCCCCCGCAACGCCGTGGCATGTAGTCCACTTTGCAAGGCGAGCTCTGCCTGACCGGTGGGGTGCCCAGGGTTCAGGAGCGGGAGGCCCAAAAGCCTCAGGTCCTCAAGGCGCCGAGCTGTTGGTGGAACGGCTGGGGCGTGGTTGGGGCGACTGGCGGGTGCCCGGGGCAGAGTCGGGTCCCAGTCTCCTGGGCGATCCGGGCTTTGCTGGCGCCCTGCCGGTTGGCAGAGAGTGCAACTGCTGGGGACACACCCACGGAGTTGGAGCCCAAGGGAAAGTTGGGGAACTTGACTTTGCCGGAGAGCGCCCCCACACGACGCTTTGGGGACCACGGCCCTCGCACCCGCGGGCGCTGCCGAGCCCGGTGTGGCCCCGCGCGGGCGCAGAGGGGTCCACGGCCGGGGAGAAGGGGCGGTGCTCCGCCGAGGGTCCGAGACGGGCGGGGGCGCCGGCCAATGGGCGTCGCCGCCTCCCCGCGGTCCCGCCCCCGGAATCCCGGGTCGGGGCGCGCTAGCCTGGCAGGTCAGACGCGAGCGGCGGCCGCGTGGTGCGGGCGCTGCGGCTGTGCCCGGCGGGGCGCACGCGGCTGCCCCGCGCCCAGCGAGGCCTGGGTAGGCGACACAGGGGCTGGATCGGCCCGGCCATGCCGCTGGAGGCGGAGGACGCGCTGTACGTGGCGCTGGAGCTGGCCATCGCCGCGCTGTCGGTGGCTGGCAACGTGCTGGTGTGCGCCGCGGTGGGCACGTCGAACGCGCTGCAGACGCCCACCAACTACTTCCTGGTGTCGCTGGCCGCGGCCGACGTGGCCGTGGGGCTGTTCGCCATCCCCTTTGCCATCACCATCAGCCTGGGCTTCTGCACCGACTTCCACAGCTGCCTCTTCCTCGCCTGCTTCGTGCTTGTGCTCACGCAGAGTTCCATCTTCAGCCTCTTGGCCGTGGCCGTCGACAGGTACCTGGCCATCCGCGTCCCGCTCAGGTGAGGCGCGCGGCGTTCCCGACCCCGGGGCTCCGTGGAAGCCCCGCAGAGGAGCGCCAGCTCCAGGCCCAGGTTGCTGGGCGGCGCGCGCGGGGCTCTCCGGGCTCGGGTTTCCAGCCTGGAGGACACCGGCCATTCCCAGAGACATGTGCGCCCGGGCTGCCCAGACCCTCTCGGTGCCCCGGGCCGGCTCTCCCGGATGCTCCCCGGGATGCGCAGGTGTTTCTAAGGGGCTCTGCGTAGGGACAGCTCTAGGAGTTCTGCGGGTGCGGTCTCCGGTCGCCGGCCCGCGGAGGAAACTTTGGGGAAAGCGTCACCCCCAGCGGGCGGGTGGGGGCCAGGGCGCAGGAGGTTTGGCGATGCTATCTCCTGCTCTGTGGCGAAAACGGTTTCCTCCCCCAGCCGCCCGCCACCGAGGCTCGGGTCCAGAGCAGCGACGGAACGCGCTCCGTGAATGCTGGGGGTCGGGAGGCCGGGGAGGTCCCAGGACGCTGGGACTTCGCATTGTCACAGTGGACACTACTCAAGACCCAACTTCAGAATGTACCTGCCACAAAATGAGGGACAGGCCGACCCGGGAGTAGGGTGGGGTGGGAGGAGGACCCAGCTAACGCTAGGGAACGTTAGAAACATCCGTGCTTTCATGCTGAACGGTGACCCAAATCACCTCCGGATACCCTTTTTTTAAAAAAGATTTTATTTATTTGACAGACAGAGATCACAAGTAGGCAGGGAGGCAGGCAGAGAGAGAGGAAGGGAAGCAGACTCCCCGCTGAACAGAGACGCAGATGCAGGCTCGATCCCAGAACCCTGGGCTCATGACCTGAGCCAAAGACAGAGGCTTTAACCCACTGAGCCACCCAAGCGCCTCTGGATGCTCTAAATTTTTTAAAGAGTCAGAGTGCTGCGGGTTGGCCAATACGCACAGCCTCTGAGCTCCATGTGCGTTGTGTACCCTTGTTTACCCTCCACTGCCCTGTCCCAGCAGGCTGGGGAAGTGCCTGCAGGATTTCAGAAAACCTGAGGATTTATGGGTGGTCTCTTCTGCCCAGTGAGAAGATGAAGATTCAGGGGATGGAGCCAGCCAGCACCCGGGGGGGGGGGGGGGGGGGGCGGGGGGGGGGGGTGGGAAGCGGCCCAGTTGTAGCTGATTATGGCATTCAAAGTCAAGCACTTGAGAGCAGGAGTATCCGGGAACCTCAGGGCTGACTGATATTATTTACTGCCTACCCTGCCTGGGACCTTTTGGCATTTCTGAGTTGGGTGAGCTTCGCATCTCTTTGGTTTTGGAGCTGGGAAGGGAAACTGAGTCACGGGAGCAGGAGGGAAGGGAATGAATTTATTGGGTGCCAACTGTGTGCCAAGTCTGAGAAGCGGTTTATTTATTTATTTATTTTTTAATATTTTTTTGATTTATTTGTCAGAGAGAGAGCGCAGGAGCGAGCACAGGCAGACAGAGTGGCAGGCAGAGGGAGAAGCAGGCTCACTGCTGAGCAAGGAGCCCGATGCGGGACCCTGGGATCATGACCTGAGCCGAAGGCAGCCGCTTAACCAACTGAGCCACTCAGGCGTCCCTGAAGTGGTTTATATTATCCTATTCTTTCATTCTTTTTTTTTTTTTTTTAAGATTTTTTTTTTGTTGTTAGAGAGAGAGCGAGCACAGGCAGACAGAGTGGCAGGCAGAGGCAGAGGGAGAAGCAGGCTCCCTGCCAAGCAAGGAGCCCGATGTGGGACTCAATCCCAGGACGCTGGGATCATGACCTGAGCCGAAGGCAGCTGCTTAACCAACTGAGCCACCCAGGCGTCCCTCTTTCATTCTTTTTTAAAAGAGTTTTTTTTTAAGATTTTATTTATTTTTTGACAGAGAGTGAGAGAGGGAACAAAAGCAGGGGGAGTGGGAGAGGGAGAAGCAGGCTCCCTGCCAAGCGGGAGCCTGATGTGGGGCTCAATCCCAGGACCCTGGGATCATGACCTGAGCTGAAGGCAGGCGCTTAATGACTGAGCCACCCAGGCGCCCTTATCCTTTCATTCTTGCTGTAATTCAGAGGGTCGGTACTGGTACCATCGTCTTACAGATAAGGGGGGGGGTGGCTCTGGGAGGTTAGTCTTGCTCAGGGTGACGCATCTGGAGTGTCAGAGCCAGGCCTGGCGCTCAGAGTTGGCGCTGTATTCCCACTGTGCCATCAGGCTGTCTTACGGGGCTATGTGTGGCATCGGTGTTTGGGATGCGGCTAGAAAGCACATTGCCGTCTGCGGAAGCAGAATCTGTCTGCAGTTAATTGGTGGTGGTAAGGGAAATGTGTTTGAGGGTATTGGCCGGGAGGAGGCTCCTAGAAGCCTTTTAAGCAGGCAGACATGTTGAACCTGGTAGTTGTGGGTTGTGTCCTGGGTCTCAGTGGGAACAGGAACCTCCTGCTCAGCTGGACTGTGGGTCCCATCTGTATTTCTGGGCCTTTCCACCTGCTGCTGCCCTTGGCATCGGACCAGGCGGCCTCATGCATCCCATTAGATGACAAAGCCCTGAGATTTCCAAGGCTTGGGGCAGCATGGTGCAGCCTCTTAGGGGTCCCCTTTCTGCCTGTTGGTCTTCATGTTGGTGACCTGATGATCTTTGGGCCCGTTTGCATCCCGCAGGCAGGCAGTCACAAGCTCCCAGCCTGAGTTGCCCGTTTAACAGAAGCTCCTTGGCTTTGCTCCAGGCTGAGGCCCAGAGAGACCCCAGCTCACCAGGAGTTACTGGTAGAATCCCTTGTGCCCCGTGGAGCAGGAAGTCCCATAAAAGCTGAAATCTGTTAGTTCTTGTCCTGGTTTGTGTTGGGCGGGGACTTGGAAAAAAAATGGGTGTGGGTGTGTTAAGGGGGAAGACCTGTGAGCCACAGGCCCTTAACTTCACCTTTGCATTTGCCAAGGGCGGGAGGGGAGATGCAGGTATAGGATGGAAGGAATGGTCATTTGGGAGGAGAGCTCATCCCCTTCCTGCCCTCCTGGTAGGTCCACGGGAGTTCAGAGGTGTGGAGGAAGTGCCTGCCAGCAGCCTCATCTCCCGCCCCGGGAAGGTTCCGGCATCTGACCTGTCCCCGGCACCAGCCCCCACCCAGGTGGGTTGGAGAACGTGCAGGTTCTCAGGGCTCCTGAGTCCTCCTGCAGGGAGGATCCCTCAGCTGTTAGCGCTTCCTGCTTCTGGAGAGTAAGGCCCCTGTGAGCAGGCCCAAAGGGATTACAGGGCCCTGCTGGGCCCTACTGAGTCAGAATCTCTGGGGTGCGGTGTAGGGGGGCAGATTCCAGTGGCAGTATCTTTAACTGGGGAATTGGCAAGTCCTCGGACTTGCCCTTGGTTCCACCCAGGTCATGGGTGTGGCCCGCTCCACCAGCATCCCTGCCCCAGGGCTCTGAGCGGGAGGCCCGAGTGGTGAGCCAGCCCTAAGCACAGCCCAGGGCCGCAGAGACCCCAGGTCCCACCTGCCACCCGGTTGCCAAGGTGTTTGGTGACATCGGGGAGGTCACAGTGCAGAGGGAAAGGGTGATGCTGGGCACAAACATGACAACTTCGGCGGGGCTTGAAAAGGAAGAGGTCTGCTCCCACCGCGCACTGTCCCGGGCCTTCAGAGTGAAGGGTGTCCACACACAGAAGAAAGGCCCCTTCCTCTAGTTCAAGTCCACGCAGTTCTGAGGCTGGGCCCAGCGGAGCCAACCTGGTGCAGTCGTGGGGGCAGCACACAGCCGAGCTGGGAGTGCAGGCTCCCCTGCAGCAGGCCCGGGTGGGGGGGCGGGTATCTGCCCTCAGCTGCTCTCCCCACCCCCACGCTTCACCCTCTGGCCATTTCTGGCAGGAGCATTTCCTCCTCCCTAATCTAATCCTGTTCCCCT
>RCUC01132677.1:0-22647 GCA_003697995.1 Taxidea taxus jeffersonii
TTTTTTTTTTGAGGTGAGTTTTTCCATCTTGTAATTTTTTCCAGAGAAGAATAGATGAATGAGAGAACAAAATGCTAAAAGAGTAACAACGACTCCAGAAAAATACACACTAACCAAATCAGAAGACATGTGAAAGGGGAAAAAAATATATATGATTAGGCTGGTGAATAGAACAGAGCCACACACTTCATTTTGGGTGTATTTTGGTCTGTTAGAAAAAACTGCCTCCCGAAATTTTAAAGAAAGAAAAACACATATGTATATAAAAATAAGGGTAAACGATGAAGGGATAGAGTATGACTGTAAAAATGAAAATTAAAAAAGATTTTAAAAAAGGAATTGATAAGAAGTTGGTTGAAAAAAGAAAAAAAAAAGGAGAGTATGTGATCAGGCTTGAGACTAGAACAAAGCCATATCCCAGAGTTAGGATATATTTTGGTCTATTAGAAGATAACTGTATCCCAAAATTTTAAAGAAAGAAAAACTTATATGTATACAGAAAAAATTAGGTTAAATACAATGAAGGGATAGAATATGACTATAAAAATGGAAATTAAAAAATATTTTAATAGGTATTGATGAAATAGTTAAAATAGGAAAGATTAAGAAAACAGAAAAAGAGGGGCGCCTGGGTGGCTCAGTGGGTTAAAGCCTCTGCCTTCAGCTCAGGTCATGATCCCAGGGTCCTGGGATCAAGCCCCACATCGGGCTCTCTGCTCAGCGGGAAGCCTGCTTCCTCCTCTCTCTCTCTGCCTGCCTCTCTGCCTACTTGTGATCTCTATCAAATAAATAAATAAATTCTTTAAAAAGAAAAAAGAAAAAAATAACAAATTTTAAAAATTCAAGTTTGAAAGACTAAAGAGTCATCGGTAAAAAGCCATGAATTCTGTGTGCTGAATTCACGCAGCACTGGTGTTCTGCAGTTCTCTTTGATCAGGAAACCTAGTCTTGGCTGGATGTTCTTGCTGATCTTCCAGGGGAGGGGTCTCTTGCAGTGATTCTCAAATGTCTTTGCCTGAGATGAAATTGCAGCACCCTTGCCAGGGGCCAGGCTAAGGAGTTTGCTCAGTTTTGCTCCTGGTAACTTTTGTTCTCTTAAAGCTTTCTATACAGTTTGGAGGACTATAATAAAAATGGCAGCCTCCCAATCTCTGGCCCGGAGGAGCTAGAGCTCGCCCCCAGTCCCCTTCACTGAGCCCTCAGAGAAAAACAGTCAGTCACTCCTGTCTCCCTGGTTTCTGGCCGTGCTCTGTGTTCTCCAGGCCTGTGACCAAGTATTTCTGTCTCTGGCATATGACCCCATTTGGAGTCTCCAAACCCAGCAGATTACTGCAGTGTCCTCCTGCGCCCCTCCTCCCAGTTGGGGGCAGGGAGTCTACCTCTGGATCTGCCACTTGTGGGGTCCAAGCTCAAAGAGTAGTGGTCTGACTCTGCCTCACATCATGCTTTAAGGTAACCCCAAGCTGAGAGTTCCCTCCTCAGCTTCGTCCCTGCAGGTGGCCTCCCCACTCTGATACCTGGGAGCTCTGCTGCACTCAGGCACCTCTGGTCTTTCTCTGACCCCGCAGGTCCTGAGACCACACTGTCCCAGCGAGGGCTCCACACCCTGCTTAACCTCTGGAGCACATCCCTCTGCAGAGTAGTTTGATTTTGTGCTGTGCTGCTCTACCACTTACTGGGAGCCAGCCCCTCCCCCTGTGGTCTGTCTTCTATATCACCTCAGATTCACTTCTCCGCATGTCTTCTACCTTCCAGAATGTGGTCACTTTTCTGTTCACAGAATTGCTGCTCTTCTCTTTGATCTCCTGCTAAGTTTGTAGGTGTTCAGAATGGTTTGATAACTATCTAGCTGAATTCCTGCAATCAGATGAAATTTCGGTCTCATACTTCTCCGCCATCTTGGTCCTCCTCAAGATTTTATTTATTTATTTGACAGAGAGACACAGTGAGAGAGGGAATATAAGCAGGGGAAGTGGGAGAAAGAGAAGCAGGCTTCCTGCTGAGCAGTGAGCCCAATGTGGGGCTCCATCCCAGGACCCTAGGATTATGACCTGAGCCAAAGGCAGATAGATGCTTAACGACTGAACCACCCAGGTACCACCCCCCAGTTTGTTTTAAATGGGCAAAAGAGTTGAATAGCTCCTTTACCAAAGAAGTTATATGAATGACAGAGAAATAAATGAAAATATACCCAACATTATTTGTTACTTAGGGACATGCAGATTAAAACCACAATGTGATTTTGAAATGAAATGAACTGTTAGAATGGCATAAATTTTTAAAGGCTGACAGTGCCAAATGCTGAATGCAGAACAGCCAGAACTCTCATACACTTATCACCCAACATTACAATCAAGAGAAATTGTAAAAACAGAAGAACCTATAGAAAAATGTGTGTGTAGACCCAGATGCCTTTCAATAAAAGGAGAAACAGTGGGATATCCATACTGTGCAATACTACTCAGCAATAACAAGGAAAGAACTATTGATACAGCAGTGTGGTGAATATCAAAGTCATTATGTTGAATGAAGGAAGCCAAGCAAATGGCTATGTATTCATGTGATTCCACTTATGTAACATTCTGGAAGAAGCAAAGATATGGGGAACAGAAAACAGATTAATGGTTGCCTGGGAGTGGTGTTACAGTTGAAACTCTATGGAGGGCCATGAGGGAGATTTTTGGGGTGATGGAACCTTTCTGTATCTTGATAGTTGTTATTATACATGTTTGTCAAAACTCAGAACTATACACTAAGAAAGTGAATTTAATTTTATGTAAACTTTAAAACATTTTTTTAAGCCAAGAATGAAAATTGGTCTCCCAAATAAGGCTTGAAAAATAAAGGAACAACTAAGAGTACATATAGAAAATTTGCAAGCTGGTGGACTTGAACAGACTACATCAATAATTATATTAAGTGTAGACAGACCAAATGCTTCAATTGTCAGTGCTTGCTTTGGCAGTATATATACTAAAATTGGAATGATACAGAGAAGATTAGCAGGACTCAATGGCATGATGTTTTCCACCTTTTTCTATCATGCTATTTTATTTTTATTCTTTTTAATTTTTCTTTTAAGGATTTCATTCATTCATTTATTCATTCACTCAAAATAGAGAGCCCATGTGCCTGCGGAAGGTCAGAAGGGAGTGGGAGGGATAGGGATAAGGAGACTGGCACTGAGTGTGAAGCCAAATGGAGGACTCATCCCACAACTCTGAGAGCCTGACCTGAGCCAAAACCAAACCAAGAGTTGTTCACTCAACCGACTGAGCTACCCAGGCACCCCTCATGGTATTTTAATACATAAAAGTAATACCTGGACATTGTATAATATTTAGAAAAGAGAACCTGTGTAGTAAAAATACTCCCATTGTAGGATTAGAGGAACAAGATTTAAGTATGTGCTGTTTACAAAAGACACTTTAAATTACAAGGACATAGAAGAGTTGAAAGTAAAAGATGGTAAAAGATACATGATGCAGCATTGATTAGAAGAAAGTAGTATGTCTGTGTTAATGAACAAAGTAGATTTTAAGGCAGGGACACTTAGAGCAAAAAGAAGGACATTTCAAAAGGATAAAAGGACCAGTTCATTAATTTATAACATCCCAGATATTCATTCTCTTAAAATAACTTGGAAATACATGAAGCAAACATTGACAAAATTCAAGAGTAAGAAAGAATACTCCCAAACTTTGTTCAAGGCCAAACATAATCCTGATTGATAAGAAAGCATATCCAGGAACAGTACAAAGAAAAACAGATTTCTCAGAATAAACCTTCTTGAGGTATCTTTTAAATAAGGTAAGAGAGTAATCGGCAGTCAGATGGAGAGGCTATCAACAGAGAAAGCTGCAGGTGAAGCAGATGGGGGGGGGTCAAAGATCTAGTGTTGGATATATTTAATTTGAGGTGTCTGCTATAGATGTTTAGGAGTGATTTCTAAGGAAGAGACAGATTTGGAAGATGGCAGCATTAAAGCAGTAAGATGATGAGATTGAGGTCAAGCAAGAGAATAAGTGTAGGTAGAGAAGATAGCCAAGTACCATCCTGATGTGCAAGCCCCTTATAAAATTGGATCTTCCTCTCCAATCCCAGCTTCCACATTTACAGAAAGAATACCTTTTTTGTACTTTTACAGTTTTATTAACACAAATGCAACTTGCATATAAGCTGTCTGCATTCATTTTCTTCGCTGCGCAGCCTGGCATTGGGACTGATACCCCTGATGGCCAGCTGGCTGCTCTTTCCACAATGGCTTTGTGGTTCTTGGAGGAGATGTTATGAACAGTCTCTACACAGTAAGATTTATTGCATGTTATCAGCACTTCAAGCTCTTTGACCTTGTGGACTAGGGACTTCTGGAAGCCATTGGATAACATGTGGTTTTTTTCTTGTTGCTCTTATAACCAATGTTTGGCCTCAAGATCTGGCCCTTGAATCTTCTGTACACCCTATTATCAATGCCTCAGTTTCAGCCAGTTGTACTTAATTTTGACATAGCAATCTGACTGATGCTGAATGAACTTCTTGGTTCACTTTTTAACAATCTTGGGCTTCACCAGAGGTCTGAGGATGACCATGATGCCAAATAAGAGTAGGAGATGGCTGCACCCTCAGCAGGTAGCCCAGAGGAAGAGAGCCACAGAGTACACTTTGGTTTTTTCAAATCAAACTGCCTGTAATTTTAGGAACATATCATTGCTGTTTTGTTTATGTTCTACCTTCATTTTAGAATTCTATTTCTTGGTGCACCTGGGTGGCTCAGTCAGTTAAGTGTCTACCTTCAGCTCAGGCCATGATCCTGGAGTCCCACATGGAGCCCCAGGTCAGGGCTCCCTGCTTAGTGGGGAGCCCGCTGCTTCCTCTCCCTTGGCCCTTCCCTTCCCGTGTCTGTCTTTCTCACTCTCTCTCAAGTAAATCTTTTTTTTTTTTTTTTCATTTCTTGGGGCACCTGAGTGGCTCAGTCTGTTAAGCGTCTGCCTTCCACTTAGGTCACGATCCCAAGGTCCCCTTGCTTGTGCTCTCTCTATCAAATAAATAAAATCTTTTAAATTTTTTTCATTTCTTGGCTTCCTACAGAGCAAACCCTTCACATCTGATCCCAGGATTACTTTCATTCTAGTATTTTTGTAATTTGTGTGCATGTGTTATTACTAAGACGTATTTTATATATATTATGTATGTGTATTATATATATATAATTGTGTGTGAATATGTGTAACACGGTATTTTGCATTCCAGGTGTTAGCACATAGGTGTTCAAATATTTATTGAAATACTGATTTGTGCTTTGAATAAGCAACTATTATGTTCATCAGAACTTCAGAAAATTATAGATTCACACATAGAATTCTTGGACACTCTCTTTAATTTTCTAATGGAGACTTTGGAATTCCTGGGGTTTTTTTTCCGAATTCCTTTTGACTTATTATAGAAATTCTTTTAGCTTCTAAAAGCTTGTTGGTTGTTTATAATCATGGTCTCGTTTTCTTGACATTTCTATATAGCGCTCTATACCTTTGATACAACATGTTCTTTGCTAAATTATATGTACAAGTTGCTGTTACTCTGATATATTTAGAATATCCACATCTTAAAATAATTCAGAGCTAAGTGATCAAGATTACAGAAGTATTCCATTTCAGTCAGGCATATCATGTTCGTGAGAGATAAACTGTATTTGAAAGTAAATTTTGCTGACAAAGTTATACTTAAGATATTACTTAAACAGCTGCCAAACAATATGAATAGTATCTCAATTCTGTTTTGAAATATGTATGTGTATATATATGTGCATAGAAAAATACAGGACGACTATGCATCAAACTTATTTCTGTAATAGTCTTTCAGGATACTTTCACTTCCTAAGTCATTTCTATGGTGATGGATTTTTTTTTTTAATCGAGACTTGTATGTTTTTTTAATTAGGCAGGAAAAGGTAAAGCTGCCTATTCCCTAATGATTTAATACAGTGTTCTGTACTTGAATAGGCTTGATCGCCTACTCCAATGGAAACATTTTTAGTAGTTAATTTTTATTAAATTTCATCTAGCACATTGAACCATACCACCTTTTCCTTCTGTATGAAGTTAAGAAATACCTGGTTATTATCCTTTTAAATATTATAAAGATACTTGAAGCCCAGCAATTACCTAGAAATCATTTATTTTAAAGTTTTGTATATTTTTAAGTAATCCCTGTACCCATTGTGGGACTCATGCTCATGACCCCAAGATCAAGAGTTGCATGCTCTTTTAACTGAGCCAGCCAGGTGCCCCACCTGGAAATCATTCTTAAACTTTTTTTAAAAATCATGTCCTTTCACTTAAAATTTAGAAGCTTGACTTCCTAGGTTAAATTTTTCTTTATTGTTTACAGTTAGACTTTATAATGTGGTTTTTCAATGACTTTTGAAATAGAGTCTGGACGTGGATAGAACTAGAGGGTATTATGCTTAGCGAAATAAGTCAATTGGAGAAAGACAACTATCATATGATCTCCCTGATATGAGGAGGTGGAGATGCAACGTGGGGGGTTTGGAGGGTAGGAAGAGAATAAATGAAACAAGATGGGTTCGGGAAGGAGACAAGCCATAAGAGACTCTTAATGTCACAAAACAAACTGAGGGTGGCCAGGGGCAAGGGGGCAGGGAGATGGTGGTGGGGTTATGGACATTGGGGAGGGTATGTGCTATAGTGAGTGCTGTGAAGTGTGTAAACCTGGCAGTTCACAGACCTGTACCCCTGGGGCTAATAATACATTATATGTTTATGAAAAAAAAATATTAAAAAATACATTTGAAAATGCTGAGTTAAAATTTAAAAAAAATACAGAGTCTGTATTAATTGCAGTGGATAATTTTTAAATACTGTGCTCTGAATATAATAAATAAATGCTATATTATATTTAAAATATATTACTACCAAATTTGGGGTGCTATACTCAGTTAAAGAGTAGCATTATGCTAAGTGAAATAATTCAGAAAGAGGAACACTGCATGGTATTACTTATATGTGAAATCTACAAATAAAAAAGTCAAACTCATAGAGAGTAGATAAGTGGTTGCCAGGGTTGGGGGGAATAGGCAGAAATTGATAAAAAGGTACAAACTTGCAGCTGTAAAATGAGTAAGGTCTGAGGATCTAATGCATATAGTTGAAAATTGCTAAGAGAGTAGACCATAAGTGTTCTTACAAAAAAATGCAAGGTGGTAGATACATTAATTAACTAAGTGATAGGAATCCTTTTGCTAAAGAAAAGAACACAGAGTGTAGGTGACATGTCATCCCTGTACTTTTTTTTTTCTAAGATTTGTTTATTTCAGAGTGGGGGAGGGGCGGAGGGAAAGGGGGAGAGAGACTCCTAAGTGGACTCTGCACTGAGCTCAGAGCCTAATACAGGTCTTGAGCTCATGACCCTGAAATATCCACCACCCAAGCAGGAACCAAAAGTCAGACGCTTAACCTACTCTGCCACCCAGGCACTCCATGTTCCCTGTATTTCAAAGGGTCTGTATTTTACAATATAAATGTATCTGCTAATAAAAGGTCTATGGGTGGTAGATGGTGGGTAAGTGAACCTAAGTAGGTTTTAATCAGAAAAAGGTTTGGGTAAAATGTTACTTGCTCAGTCTTAAAGAAGAGAAAGCCAGGATCCTGCTTTAATGAAAAGGGGAGTTAGTTCTATGAATGAGATATTCCCTAGTTAAAGAGGACCTGAATCTCACAAAAGGAATTCATTTTAGTTGTGAAATACTTAGGAGAGGCCTCATTTACTCATATTTACTTTATGTGTCTAGAAATTGGAAGAAAATATAACAAAGAAAACTCTTATTTTTTACTGTGGTGTTTGCATCTTAAGAATTTGTGTGGCTACTAAGAAACTGCTCAGATTTTAAGAAAATATGCAAGATATGCAAGGGTGATGGGTCATAGTAAGTAATAAAGAACAGCATAAAAATGAAATAACTGAGGTAAGAAGGCTAAAGTTCCAAGTGGGCGTTATGGTCTATATTCTGTTTTCTAATGATCTAAATTGTAACATTTCAGTGGGTTTTAAAATTACCCACCATTCTTTTGTTATTATTATTAAAGATTGTATTTTTAAGTAATCTCTTCACCCAACATGGCCATGATTCAAACTTAAAACCGTGAGATCAAGAGTCTCATCATGTTCTACTGAACTGAGCCAGCCAGGAGCCACCCATGATTCTGATCACACACTTTTTGTATATTGTATAAAGCATTTTTTTTGTATATTAACAAAAGCTGTTTTAGATATTTATATATTACATATATTTCGAATGTGTTTCCCCCTGCCCCCCCAACACAAAACAATGTATCAGTGTTTCTCTGCTAATAATATTAATGAATCATGCATGCTTTATTTAACCAGTTCTCTATTGAGGACACTTAGGTTTTTCTTTTTTTACCATTATAAAAGTGTGATGATTAACATTTTCGTGTAGTCATTCCTCCAACAGTTTTCAAAACCTGTATGCATATGGTGCAAATGATTAATTAGGGTGTTTTGTTTGCATTTCCTGGCTATTGACTAATGCCATTGTGATCTGGAACTAGCACCTAGTACCCAGTGAGTAGGACCCACATTTTCCAGCTACTTGGGTGGCATCAGATTGTTTTTATTTTTCAACTCATTTTTATTTTGATTTGATTTGATCTTATTTAAAGAATTTTGTCATCTTATTTAAAGAATTAAAAATCACTATTTTGCTTCTTAAGAACACCAATAATGTATGTAAGCAACTCTACTAATGATAATGTTAGTGGTATTCAGGTTTGTCTTTCATATTTGATCACCCTTTAGTGATACTGACTTGAGCTGTTAAAAAATCCTTTCGTTGATGGCCTAGAGGCAACATGGCTTTGTTACTCTGAGCCTCAATCCTTTTAGCCTTAACTCTTCCTATGGAACCAGTTGTTTTGATTACGTAAGTTTTTTTAAGAATACTTCTGTTGCGTTTTTGATAAGTAAAGCTCCCCCTCCCCGTTTGGATTCCTTTGTTTCATTTCCAGAGATTCTGCTTCTGAAAGGGGGGTGAAAGCCAGGAATCTGGATTTGGAAAACCACTCCAAATGACTGTTGTGGGTTGTTCCTAGCTCAGTTAGTAGGATATACATAACTTTTGCCTATTTGGATTATTTTTTCAGAATAAGTTTCTGGAGTAGGATTACTTCCATAAAGGAGATGTACCTCTCAGGCTTTTTTTTTACTTTTTAAAATACTTTATTTATTTATTTGGGAGCACAAGCAGGGGGGGAGTGTGAGTGGGAGAAGCAGGCTTCCCGCTGAGCAGGGAGCCTGATGTGGGGGCTCAATCCCAGGACCCTGGGATCTACCTGAGCCAAAGGCAGAGGCTTAGAGCCTCTCAGGCTTTTTGATGCATAGTACTAGAGTGTCTTCCAGAGATATTCTGTTTACATTTTCGCCATTCCCATTTGCCACCCCCTTGCCAACATTTGATATCATCAGTCCTTTTGGTCAGTAATAGATATCTAAATTTTTCTGAACTGTAAACTACAAGGTAAATTTTGGCATTTATATAGAATATTAGTCGGATCTTCTTAGTAATTGTCGTTTATCATATTTATCTCTAAATGTATACAGTTGTTTGAAAGCTACAAATTGAATTTGGATGGAATGGCTGGCAAAATCTTATAAATGGTAATCTTTCTAGGAGTCACTATGAAAGGTCGGATTTATCAGTCATGTGAAAAAACTTCGTAGCCTTCTAAGAATGTTCATCATAACAAATAAAGCTAATTATATTTTATTGAGTACATTTTGGTTTGTTCCAGTAGCCGGATCGAGCTGGGAGATGTGACACCACACAATATTAAACAGTTGAAGAGACTAAACCAGGTCATCTTTCCAGTCAGCTACAATGACAAGTTCTACAAGGATGTGCTGGAGGTTGGCGAGCTAGCAAAACTTGGTATAATGTGTTTTTTTCCCCCCTTCATTTGTTGGTATTCTTGACCCTAATTTTTAATATTAGAGCAGAGTTAACTAATTTCCTTATTTTTCAAGTGAGAAAATGGGGGTGATTCAGGTTCTGAGAAAAATCTCAAAGAAACCGAGACAATACTTGAATTTTAAAAGGAAATGCTAAATGTCTTCTCTACTTTAGTGTGTGCCTGTGTTTTCACATATTTGTGTTTACTCTAGAAGAGACTTAAATCCCTAAAAAGCAGGAAATTTTTGAAGCTACTGCTGTTCAGAATAGCTGATAAAATTTATGGCCAATAGCAATAATTTAGTTCTTATAGAAGGGGAGGAAGATTGAATAAAATATGTTATACTGTCTTTGAACTTTATATTTTTATATTTTCCATGGCAGCCTATTTCAATGATATTGCAGTAGGTGCAGTATGCTGTAGGGTGGATCATTCACAGAATCAGAAGAGACTTTACATCATGACACTAGGATGTCTGGCACCATACCGAAGGCTAGGAATAGGTAATTTTAACTTGTGTTTTTTTTATTTGTTTAGAGAAATGTAAATACATCATTACTGTTTCTGACCCAGTGAGTCAAACCATTTCTTTTGGGAATATTGGGAAAGAATTACTGAATTGTGTAAGGTAGAAAATAACTTTATTAACATATTTCAGGTGGAAGCCCTATATAAATTTGTTATCAGTGTCCCTTTTGCTTATTTCTGTTTTCCTTTTACATGGAAGGGCTTGTATATATAAAGGTTGCTTTTCTGCTATGAGTTTTAAACGTATGTAGATAATGTAGGGAAAGAACAACATTTTTAAAAATCAGGTTGTCTCCTGTTTACCTCAAGTTCTGTTAAGACCTAGTAAGTGTTAAGATGGCAGTTATATGTGTAAAGATTGATTTTTATGAAATTACTTATTTGTTGTTTGTCTTGTTAATAGGAACTAAAATGTTAAATCATGTCTTAAACATCTGTGAAAAAGATGGCACTTTTGACAACATCTATCTGTAAGTATAATGATATTTAATATTCTTATCTAAAGAATTTAATAGACCGGCAATAGAAATCTTCACTAGAAACTTTAAAATCTGGTTGTTTATTTCATTGTCTTTTGGAAAAACCATGGAAGTAGTGGTTATGAAGTTTTCTTTTGTTTCAATAATAGATAAGGAATCTGAGATAAGACATTATCATTTTGCTTCATTCATTTGGGTGGAAGCACCAAAGTCACAGAGTAAACCAAGTTTAAAACTCAAGTCTTCACAATTGAAGAATTAGTATCATTAATACTACTTTTCTCATCTTAATCCATTCTCTAGGTTCTGTTTAAGGTTCTCAGTTATATGTTCATTAGTAGTAGAGTTTTTAATAATCAAAATCAGAGAGTACCTAGATGATATTATATTAATATAATATCAATATTATAGAACTCAGATTAAGAGCCAAGGTTAGATCACAACTATGGATTTTTTATAATAAGAGTATTAAGATTATTCTCATTTTAACTTTGGCAGTGGGAGAGATTAAATTATATAATGCTGTTTTGAAGAGTAATTGAGAAAGCTCAAATTATTTATTTTCAAAATATAGCATATTTTTTATAAATCAGGGAGGATATATTCAGGCATTTGAGAGCCTAGTCATGTTATTTTTCTGTTATTTTTCTTTCTGCATGTGTTAATATGGTCTTTGAATCATCCTTATGGTTATTTCCCCATTTTTGACTACTGGAATCTTTTTTCCCCTTACAGTGAAGAATGTTATGCTAACTCAGGTACTTTGCCCTTTGTTGATTGTAAGAGTAAACACTATTTCTGAGACTCCTAACCTCAGCCAGCTATCTTGCAAATGTAATAGTTAGGTTAAAAGTGTACACTTTTAACCAGAGGTTTTTCTGAGATGAATACCTAATCTTTGTTGATTACTAGTAATTATGAGGAGAATCTAACAGATGTGTGCAGTATTCTAGCTCTAACCAATTTGAAACTATTTGTGGAGAATACACAAAAGCTGATGAAATCTTTTTTTTGTCCCCCCGATACCCTCCTATATCTTAGGCATGTCCAGATCAGCAATGAATCAGCAATTGACTTCTACAGGAAGTTTGGCTTTGAGATTATTGAGACAAAGAAGAACTACTATAAGAGGATAGAGCCCGCAGATGCTCATGTGTTGCAGAAAAACCTCAAAGTCCCTTCTGGCCAGAATGCAGATGTGCAAAAGACAGACAACTGAACAAATTAGAAATGAACTTTCTTGCACTTGCTTGTCGCCAAATAAAAGAGAGGCCCATTGATTTTTTTTCCCCCCTCTTTCTTTCTCTCCCTCTTCTTGTTCTTGTTTGTCCTCCTTTCTTTCTTTTCTTTCCTCTAAAAAACGTTTAATACTTCCAAGGACTTTCAAAATTAATCATGTTTGGATTGTTTTAGTTTTCTTATTTTTGTGAGGTGGTTTGATTGTAGGAAGGAGGAGGTATAGATCTGTTTGGTTTCACAGTTAAGATATATATGGTCCCAAAAATTTGGGTGTCTGTCAGTTTTTTTTTTTTAAGTCTCCTGCTTTCACATTGAAGGGCAGAGCCTACAAAATGTTGTATATATCAAAAGACAAAAAGAAACAGCAGCAATATCTTGTTCTGTAATTCAAAGACAAGTTTAGTGTGTTTGTGGTACTTTGGGTTTTTCAAGACTGGGATACTAATCCCTAGACATTGCCTTCACTCCACCTTTTGTCCTTCTGAGTGTTGTCTCAGGAGTTGGACCATTGTTATCCTTGTAAGAAATACTAAGCTTATTTTGTTTTTTTAAGCAATTATTTCTTTCTTCCTCGCTGAGGGTAAGTGGGACAGTTTGGGTAAGTAGTGTTTTACTTTGGTCTCAGTATTTGAGTTAAACTGCTTTTTGCTAATGAGTGGACTGGTTGTTAGCAGGCTTATTTTTCCTGCTGTTGATTGTTATTAGTGGCATTAACTTTTAGAGTGTGGCTGGTGAGATTAATTTTTTTTAATATCCCAGCTAGAGATATGGCCTTTAACTGACCTAAAAAGGTTTGTTGTGATTTACTTTTCTGTGTGTCCTCTTTTTTTTTCATGTCTTCAGTAAACCCACAATAGTTAGTTTAACTTTAAAAATGGGAGTTGATGTCCTTATAGGTCAGTACCCCTAAAGATAAACCTGAAGCAGGTATTGTCTCTTGGACATATTAAAAAACACCTAGAAGGAAGCTTAGATGGACTCGTGGCCCAATAAATGCATTTAATGCCAGCTAATGCGGACTATTAAAAGCGAGGCCACAGAGCATTTGATTATATAGGGATGAATATCTAGACAGTATTTTTGAGAATAACATAGCTGTGCTATTGCTTATCTGTTGGAGAACATCCCAGATTTGCTTATTTTCTGTGCCTATGATATTGAGCTTAAGGATTTGAGGGGGCAGTTGTTAAACATATTGCTTCTATTCTAGGGAAAATAGAAGTTCAGAAGTGTTAATAACAAATGTCGCTGTGACCTCCTCTACTGATGGGACTGGTTTATGCCACATGATTTTCTGGTACATAGGGAGTGGCTTGGATGCTTGATAACTTTTTGTAAGATAGGAGACATCTAAAATTTCATGTTTTTCTCCATAGCCCCATATCCAATATTTAAAATTTTCTGAATTGCCAATCCTAGTGGCCCATGAAATGTTCTCATTAGACTTTAAAACAATGCACAGGGCTTGAATTTTCTTGTCATTTGACTTTAAAGGGAAGTTTGATTCATAATATTTATCCTTATGTACATTCTGATAATAGCAATCTCATCTCTCCAAATATGTTAAATGACAAAATTACACAATGTTTATGCACATTTTATAATCTTTTTTGAGAATGTGAAAGTACAGAGTACAATAGACTTCAGCAATCTTGAGTGCCAAGAGTAATACAAGAAAAGGGAGATAGTTGAATGAGTTTATAGGATTTGAATCTTAAGATAGTAAAAATGTAGAAAGACCATGCTGGTTTCTTGGATATCAGTTTCTTCAGCAGTCCGAGTATAAGCTTAGAAAAAAAGTTAGTATTAAGCACCTTTACCTTCATGGATAAGCTTCAGCTTGCTCTTGCCAAGAGAAGAGTGCTTGAGTTACAGAAGGCATACTTAGTTTGAAGAATTCATCCTTTTTGTAAACTTCCAGATATCAAAATAGATTTTGATATATAAATGAGTTTTCTGAGATGACACTGCCTCTATTTCTATAACCATTTCACCAGGACTATCTAATCAGTCCTATGAATGTATCCCTAAATGTGGTTATTGAAAACTGAATAGCTGCCTCATGACAATTAAGTACATGTTATTTAAGGAGGGGAAAAAAAAATAAATTTTGAATTGAGTATGTAGGCTCCCTATCATTATAGTTTCTTTTTCCACACTATACAATGACTTTACCTAAATTGTATGTTTGAAAAGGTTAGTTGTCCTACATCAGACTTGTTTGGAAAGAGTTAATTGTCCTACATCAAACTTGTAATAAGTAATTCCATCCATTTAAGGAAAAGGAGGATGTAGAAGCTGGGCACTAGTTCACATGCCTATGAGTCAGTAAACACTCGAGTAAAGTCCCATGTTGAGTTGGCTATTTTGGAGCATAAAAATTGTTGAGGTAAAACAATTCTGTTAACTGGAAGATCAGAGCATATATCCATCATATTTTTTAGGACAGATAGTTTTTACTATGGGGCAAAAAGGTAAGGATTATCCTTATGGTAATTGCATTGAGATTCTAAAGAAAAGAATCTGCAGAGAAATCTATGCAATAGATAATTTGTCCAGACTAGTTTTCATTTGGGGAAAGAAGTTCTAAAATATCCCCAAAGCAGTTTACTCATCAATTGAAAGTCCTCCAAAAATAGAACTATTGGGAAACTGTGGTTTCTGGGGTGGAAGAGAAAAGCTCCCTCAGTTTTTTGGAGGGAATAACTTTAAAAATACTTAAATGGCAAAGTTTACTTGGTGCAGTTAAAAATTAAACTTGTTGATTTTAACATTGCTGTTACATCTGAAATAAACTTATGTGATGTTCTGGTAGTAATCTATGATGTCTGGTAAATGTCAAAGAAAACCCTGCACTGCATTGAATACTGAGATCAGCAGTTATATGTAGTCATTGTTTACTCTTGGCCATACAGTTTTATTTACTTTAACATTTCTTTAAGATCTAACTTAAAACATTAAAATGGGCCAAGTGCTATCCAGGCCTCCTAATTCAGACCTTTTGGAACTTGCTAGGAATACTGTTGGGTATCTGCAGTTCTGTCCCAGTGTGAGAAAAAATTAAGGTCCAAGGAGAGGTCTTACTGCTGGGAAGTTTTAAATGTAATTGTTAAAAACAACTGATAAGCTATGATCTAATTAGTGTGTATTGACTACAGGTAATGTATATTGAAATTTTTTTCTTTTTGTTAGCAGTGTGGAAAGAGTTTAGTAGTTGAGTGAGTTGGGAATGGCTTAAATTTTTTTCTGAATACCAAAGAAACATGAGCTTAAAATTTTGTTATTAACAAAAATTAATTCGGTATCCTAGAAGTGTTGTGATTAGAATTTTGCTTCTTCAGGAAACGACAGGTGATCTTTGCCCAATGTATCTTAGTTACTGTGTGGCACATCATCCCAAAATTCAGCAGCTTAACCACAAACATGTTTGGTCACCCACAGATTCTGAGTGAGGAATCCAGGAGCTAAATATTAGCTGGGTGGTTCTGGTTTGAGGTATCATCAGGTTGCAGTGAAACTCAGCCAGGGCCACATCATTGAATGCTTGACTAAGGCTGGAGAAGTGACTTCTAAAATGACTCGATCCACTGGAGGGACTCAGATTTTCACCAGATGGGTGTCTTTCCAAGGCTACCTGCGTGACATGTGGTATCTGGCTTCCCCAAGAGGAAGTGATCAAAGAGAGTTACCAGAGAGCCATATTCTTGTATGTCCTATCTCCAGAAGCAACATATTTATTTCTGCTATATTCTGTTGGTCACACAGACCAACCTCTGTACTATCCTGCTACAGCATGGAAAGGGGAGACACAAGGATATAATTAGCAGGAGGTGCGCATCAATGTGGACCTTCTACAACATTTTGCTTAGAGAAAATGTTGGGTTTTTTGACAACCAAGACAAGGTAGTTGGAAAGCTTCTGTTACCTTACCCTCTGAAGGGTTTAGTTTCCTAAATGAGGGTTAGAAAACACTAATTTATCATTCAGAGCATGAAAGAGGAAGTAGGCCTAAAAGTACTATTCTAATGGTTGAGTTTCGTTGGCTAGGTGGGAGCATACAGTAATCTGTCTCCCAGATTGTGCTTTTTTACCTGGGTGATTTGAACATTTCTGAGTTGGGTACAGCAATAGTAAGGAGTGGTGAGCTTATAAGAATTTTCAGGGAATCATGGCAGAGGGTCCTGAATTGGATTTCCCTTATAAGGCTATACCATAGGAATTTAGTCCTAGTTTATGTTGTTACATAACTAACATAGTAACGGGGAAAAAAGTTACATACAACCAAGTAACAGACATGTAGAAAAAAGGGCTTGAGTGAGATTTTTAAATGTAGTTAACTTGATAAAATATTGAGGAATGTGACATCAGAAATAATCAGTTACTGGGACAGATTCTCAGCCTTTCCAATTTTCTAAAATACTTGATTCCTTAGGTTAAAAAAAAATACCTAGAATCAAAGTTTACCCCAGGAATAGTTGGAAACATAGAGTTATTATGAAGTAGTCACTACTTAAACAGCCTAGAATTTACTTACCCTACCAAATGAGCCAACCTGGCACCCTAAGCATAGAATTTAAATCTCGAATTAATGGCCTGTTTTATTATTAATTGCTGATGAAATCTTAAATTCACCATTTGGGAAGCTACCTTATCAGAATAGAATATTTTACAGTCTGTGAACTTTGATACTCCTGATTTATTGAAATTTACCACAAAGTCCTCTGTAAGGATTGAGCCATCTTTTGAATCATATTTGTCCCTAGCAGTCTCCTACACTGAATTATACCAAAACTATTAGGTACAACATGCAGGTGAAATTTGAATACACAAGTTGAGATAATTTGTATATAAAACTGAAATCCAGTAGGGTAACAGTATCATAGCACCCTCAAAGCAGTTTTGTAACTTTCTTTGTTCTTACCATCTTCCTGTGTGAGAAAGTTATCTGCCTTTTGCTGATAAAAAAGTTAAAAAATTGTTCCTACAAATTAATATTGAGCACCTAATATTGTAAGCTAGGCAGGTAAGAGGGCCTCTTTAAAGTAACCAAAATTCTAATTATTTAGAATTCATGTCAAAGTAAAGGCTTGCCTCTACTAAAATGAGCAGAGCCTCCAAGGATGTTGACTTTACCTTAACTTTGGAAGGGACTCGGTTAAGATGAATATTCCCTACATTGACTTGCTTTCTCATAACATTGGTCTGAGTTAAAACAAGAAACCGAATTCCCATAGGCCAAGACTAAAAGTAGGAGAGGGAGTGCAAAAGAGATAGGAATATGCAACAGAAAACACTGAGCTTACTTTGTAGAGGTTCTGCTTTTCCCCCTGGACTCGGCCTATCCCAGTCTAAACTTCCTTGAGGAAGCTACAATTTAGAAACAGACTAGTTCAAAACTGACATCTTAGCTGGAGATCCTACTGTCAGCCAAATTAGGAATTACCTTCTACACAGTTTGACCTTTTGCACCAGAATCCGGAGTGTAAACTTCTGCATCCCTAGGTCCCATCATTTTGGTTTTTGATCCCTAACAGACCTCTTCCCTGATGACAGATATTAAGAATGACCACCCAGGAGCACCTGGGTGGCTCAGTGGGTTAAGCCACTGCCTTTGGCTCAGGTCATGATCTCAGGGTCCTGGGATTGAGGCCCGAATTGGTTTCTTTGCTCAGCGGGGTGCCTGCTTTCCCCTCTCTCACTGCCAGCCTCTCTGCCTACTTGTGATCTCTGTCAAATAAATAAAATCTTAAAAAAAAATCCACCCATTGGGGACTTTTTATTTATTTGATTATGGTTAAAACACTTAACTCCTGTAGTTGTAACTACTACAACTATCCCATACTTACTGGCTTCCCCTTTTCTTGCCAAACCTTTCCACCTACAAAGAATTGCCTAGGGTCTTCACTCTAAACTGAAATTCAGCTAATAATACATTATGACCTGGGGCAAATTTAGAGCATGATTCCTGGACTATTGTCAGTCTTCAAAATTTAAAAAATAAAGTGTTCCTTGGGGTGCCTGGGTGGCTCGGTTGGTTAAAGCCTCTGCCTTTGGCTCGGGTCATGATCTCAGGGTCCTGGGATCGAGCCCCGAGTCGGGCTCAATGGGGAGCCTGCTTCCCTTCCTCTCTCTATGCCTGCCTCTCTGCCTGCTTGTGATCTCAGTCTGTCAAATAAATAAATAAAATCTTTTTAAAAAAAAGTGTTCCTTATAACATAGGGCTAAGTTACACTGCCTTACATGAGATTTGGTCGGGGAGTGTACCCATGATGGGTCAGGCACTAACAACAGAGAAATAAAAATGATGGGCGTGGTCCCCTACCCTCATAGGGAACAAATATTTTAGATGCCATGAGGTAGTATGTTGGAATGGGAGGTATAATACATTTTAAAGAATTTTGAGGAAAGTGCTTAAGACTATTTGACTTTGGTTCTCAATACAAAATGACTCTTGTTAATACTGCCCTTTTTACACAGGTTAAAAAAAGGATAATCACTGCAAATGCTATAAAGCTTTGGAATTAAAAAACCTAAGATAGGGACGCCTGGGTGGCTCAGTTGGTTAAGCGGCTGCCTTCAGCTCAGGTCATGATCCCAGCAGTCCTGGGATCGAGTCCCGCATCCGGCTCCTTGCTGGGCAGGGAGCCTGCTTCTCCCTCTGCCTGCCACTCTGTCTGCATGTGCTCGTTCGCTCTCTCTCCCTCTCTCTCTGACAAATAAAATCTAAAAAAAACAAAACTAAGATATCTTGGCAACATTTTAATACAGAACCAACTACGTTTAATAAACATTAGACACAGTATTAGAAAAAAAAAAAAAACATTAGACACAGGGCACCTGGGTGGCACAGTTGGGTAAGCCTCTGACTCTTGATTGCAACTTGGGTCATCTCAAGATTGTGAGGTCGAGCCCCGCGTTGGACTCCACACTCAGTGGGGAGTCCACTTGAAATTCTCTCCCTCCCCTCTGCTCTAAAAATAAAAGCGAGACACAAGCATCAAGAGCATTCTGTCAGCACTCGTCAGCTGGAAAATGAAAACTCACAAAGGAGGAGTAAAGTAGTAAAAACTATGAGTTTATATAAGACAAGAAGTTCCTTTGGAACTTTCTGAGAATTCATGGAAGAGAAGGTAATGCCACATTCATGGCTGTAAAAGTATAAAGTGCCTCAATGTCTGCAGAACACTGAAGTCCAACAGTATTCAGGCAGGTGTATCCTCTGAGGAAATTATAGAAATCACAAAGTTTTAAAAAATATGGTCAGATTTAACAGAATTACAAATATATGTAGTAAAAAGACTGGAAAATATATTAAGCCAACTTTGGTTAAAGAGCCATATTTAACAAAAATGTTAAAATCTTAATTTACAGAAGAAAGTCACAAAGGAAATATAATTAATGGGAAAGAGGAGTCTAATAGGCAATTTATTTTTTTTAAAAAAGCAACTATGGCTTTATTTTCGCCTTAATGTTGAAAATTTGAAAACATTTGTGCCCTGCCAGGCCTAATCCTACTTCCTTGCAGTGGATTCGTTCATTGCAATAACATTTATTCAGAGTTTACCACATATCAGGCACTGATCAATCATCCATGTAAGTTACCTTATTTAATTCACACAGCAATCTCTGGTGGTAGGAACTTTCACAAGCTTCACTTTATAGCTTCAGAAACAGGCTTAGAGAAAGTAACTTTCTCAAAGTCACAACTAGTTAAGGGGCTGAGCTCGGATTAGTGTACTCACTACAGTTTGGAGAAATCTTAATGATATAATTACCAAGTTAGGGGAATCCACCTGTGTAATACTGTTCACAATGAATTAAATGGAAGCAGTCAAAATAATGAATAAGGGGCTTCTGGCTTGCTCAGTGGGTTAAGCATTTGCCTTTGGCTCACGTCATGAACCCAGAGTCTTGGGATCCAGGCCAACATCAGGGAGTCTGTTCTCCCTCTCCCTCTGCCACTCTCCCTGCTCTTTCTCTCTGTTAAATAAATAAAATCTTTTTCTTTTTTAATGCTGAATAATAAGGGAAGGTTAAAATATAGTATGTAAATATTAACTAGCTCTAAAAGTAATATGATTAAAGTGGGAAAAGGCAAGATATAAAATTGCACTCAACAAAGAATAGATGAGACATAGAAAACAAACCAAGATGAAACTTTAAATCCAAGCACATCAATCATGACACTGAATGTAAATAGTTTAAATGCCCATTGAAAGTCAAAGATTAGGGATGCCCGGGTGGCTTAGTTGGTTGAGCGGCTGCCTTCGGCTCAGGTCATGATCCCGGCGTCCTGGGATCGAGTCCCGCATCGGGCCCCTTGCTTGGCAGGGAGCCTGCTTCTCCCTCTGCCTGCCTCTCTTGTCTGCCTGTGCTCGATCTCTCTCTCTCTCTAACTAATAAATAAATAAAATCTTAAAAAAAAAAAGTCAAAGATTATACTAGATATTAAACAAACATACTGGATATTTTAAAAACAAACAAAGCTCCCTTTAAGAAACTCACTTTGTAAGGGGCAGAGTCGGTTAAGTGTCTGACTCTTGGGTTTCAGCTGTGGTAGTCATCTCAGGGTCAAGTTCGAGCCCCACCTCAGGCTCCATGCTCAGCATTGAGTCTGCTCAAGGTTCTACCTCTCCCCTGCCCCTCCAACCCCTTACACTCTTTCGTGTTCTCTCTCTCTCAAATAGATAAATAGATCTTTAAATATAAGTGAACTAGTAGGTTCATTTTACTTTTTAAGCCTTTTTTCTTTTGAGAGAGTGTGCCTGTACATGCAATGGTGGGGGAGGGAGTGGGCAGGGGGAGAGAGAGAATCTTTTTTTTTTTTTTTTTAAAGATTTTTTTTTAAATTTATTTATTTGTTAGAGAGAGAGCGAGCACAGGCAGACAGAGTGGCAGGCAGAGGCAGAGGGAGAAGCAGGCTCCCTGCCGAGCAAGGAGCCCGATGTGGGACTCGATCCCAGGACGCTGGGATCATGACCTGAGCCGAAGGCAGTTTTTATTTACTTGATAGAGATCACAAGTAGGCAGAGGAGCAGGCAGAGAGTGAGAAGGAAGTAGGCTCCCTGCTGAGCAGAGAGCCCGATGCAGGGCTCGATCCCAGGACCATGAGATCATGACCTGAGCCGAAGGCAGAGGCTTAACCCACTGAGCCACCCAGGTGCCCCGGAGAGAGAGAATCTTAAGCTGGCTGTGTGCCCATCCCAAAGCCCTATGCCTGAGCTTGGTCTCACGCCCCTGAGATCATGACCTGACCTGAATCAAGAGTCAGAGGCTCAACCCACTGAGCCATCTAGGTGCCCCAGTAGGTTAACTTTAAAGAGAAAAGGATGGAAAAGATATACCACGTAAACACCAATTAAAGGAAAGCTGGAGTGGCTAAATTAATACCAAGGTAGATTCTGGAACAAAATTCATTTCCTGGGATAAAGATGGATATTTATTTATTTATTTAAGATTTTATTTATTTATTTGACAGAGAGAGACACAGCGAGAGAGGGAACACAAGCAGAGGGGGTGGGAGAGGGAGAAGCAGGCTTCCTACTGAGCAGGGAGCCAGATGCCGCTTGATCCCAGGACCCTGGGATCATGACCCCAGCTGAAGGCAGACGCTTAACAACTGAGCCACCGAGGTGCCCCAAAGATGGATATTTATGATAAAAGAATCAATTCATTAGGAAAATACAATCTTAAATGTATATGAACCTAATACCAGCTTCAAAATACATGAAGCAAAAACCGACAGGTGAAATAGACAAATCCACAATTACAATTAGAGATTCCAAACTCCTGGTAAATGCTAAGACAGGTAGATAGAAAATAAGTAAAATTTAAAAGATGTGAATAACAGTTTTAACCAATGACCTATTAACATATATAGACTATTTCACCCATCAACATCAGAATATACATTCTTTTCAAGTGTATAAAGATTATTCTCCCAAATGGACCATATCTTGGGCCATAAAATAAGTCACAATCCCTTTAAGAGAATTAATACCTTGCAAACCATGTTATTTAACCACACCAGACCAAATCAATAGCTAAATTATCAATAGCAAATCTATCTGGAAAATCCCCCAAATATTTGGAAATTAAACAACATGCTTCTGAATAACTCTTAAGAAAAAATTACAGAGAAATTAGAAAAAATTTAAACAGAAGGAAAATGAAAACAATTTATCAAAACTGTAATTTAATTAACAAAGTGCCTAAAGGAGCATTTATAGTATTATATGTATTAATTATTAAATATTATAAATATTAACTTATTAGTATTAAAATATTAAAGATCTTGACTCAAGAAAAGCTTCCACCTTAAGAAACTAGAAAAAGAAGAGCCAGTTAAAGCTAACATGAGCTGAAGCAAGGACATAATAAAAAGTAGAAGCCCATAAAATTGAAAACAAAAAAAA
>RCUC01132678.1:0-36116 GCA_003697995.1 Taxidea taxus jeffersonii
GAACAATAATAAAAGCTCTGGTTTGAGGCCAAAGTGGTACTCAGAGGAAAATTACAGCTTTAAATGCACTTCCAAAAATGAGAAAGACTGAAAATTATCCAGACATTTAAATCAAGGGCTAGAAAAGAAAAAAATAAAACCAAGGAAAGAAGAAATCATCAATGAAAGTAGAAATTAAGAAAATGAGAGGAAGAAAAAAAGTAGTAGAAATCCAAAAATCAAAAGCTGACTCTTTGAAAGGACCAATTAAAAAAAAAAAAAAAGCTTTTACAGTTCTTAGCAGCAACAAAAGAGAACAAAGTCTAATAGCCTTTGGAATGAGAAAAGGCCTATGACTACGGATCTAGACATGTATTTAATTCTGAGAGAAAACTATATGCAGTTTCATAGCAAAAAAATTTTGAATGCTTGATGAAATGGACCATTTTAGAAAACATAAATAAACAAAACTGGTTCAAGAAAATATAGAAAACTTGAATAGGCCAATAATTATCCAAGAAATCAAACAGACAAATCTCCCCTGTGGATGGCACCAAGCTCTTTTTATTATCTATCTATAAACTGCTCCAGAGCCTGGAAAATGAAGGAACTTTTCAGCTCATTGTACCAGCCTCAGCATACTCCTAGTAACAAAACAGACAGGGGTGGCACGTGGTTGTGTGGTAATGGCCAGGCCCGCCCCACCTTCCAGGGGCAGGAGCAGCCTGCATGTGGGCCCAAGAGAGGGGCGTTCGGTCATCCATTTGTCAACCCTCTTCTGAGCGCCTACTCAGGGCCCACTGCTCTGCTCGGTACTGGGGGGGGATTAAAGACTAGGCTGCATCTCCCTCTCAAGGTACTGAGAGGCTAGCTGGGCTGGTATGTCAAGAAAAATAACACCACAGGACAGAAAGTGATACATACTATGGGAAAATCTAGGCCACGCAGGGACGTCCCTCCAGCTTGGAGGAATAATGCAAGGTTTTAGCCAAGAGGGGCTATTGATCCTGCCCTTGAAAGAACAGCATTTGACATAGAAAAGATAGGGTCTGAGGAAGGGCTTCCAGGCAGACAAACAGCACGAGCCAGGGCCTGGTCACTATGAAGAAAAGAGCTGGGGGTTTGGGGGTCAGTGTCCTGGCATAAAAGGGGCTGGGGCAGAGGCGACCAGGGCATCAGCGAAGGCAGGTTTGCCCAAGAGGCAGAGGGAACAGTGAATGGGGAGACACTGAGGGCATAGGACACAGGGAATGAGGGCCAACAGGAGAGAGGAGGGTGGAGAGTGCCAGGGGAACTCTAAACCTTGGAACCCCAGCAGGGCAGGTATAAGCTGGGAGGGGCAGGTGTGGGGGGGCTGAGCTGGGCCTCATCTGGTTTGGGGGGTCATCCCTCCCCTCCACACACATATACCTGGAAGTGCCTGGGCACAGCCCCTCATCAGCAATTCTGCCCCCCAGGGAGGCTGAAGATAACGCAGCTGCAGCTGCGCTTTTAAGAAATTATGATTCCGCCTGCATTTCCTATGTCTGATGTCATGAAGGTAGGAAGACTCTGGAGACAGAAAGTATTAGTCACTGTGGGAGAAGAGGTGCTGTGCAAGTGTGTGTGTGAGTGTGTGTGAGGAAGAGAGCGAGTGAGAGAAGACAGAAGAGAGCCACAGAGAGGCAGAGGCAACCCAACTATGGAAGGAGGAAGAAAGACAGATTTTGGAGACAGTGGGTCAGTGCTGTGCACCTGTCTGGCCCACCTCATTGTCCCCACTCAGAGGCTGTGGGCGCAGCAGTATGCCTGAGGACGGTTTAAGTAGAAACCCCAAGGCTACTCTTAGATAGTGTGGCTCTCCGAAGCCCAGCCCCCCAGGCCAGCGTGGCACGAGGTCTCCAGCAGGGGGACAGCCAGCATGTAAGGGGCAATAGCCTGGGTCCCGGTGGAGCCCTCCTCCTTCCCCCACCCCCTTCCTCTTCCTTCTTTTCTTCCTCCGCCTCTTCTTCCTCCTCAGGGCTTCCTGAGGGAGGCACACCCTGGCATGGGCTCAGGGCTTGGACACTTGGACACTGGCAGCAGCCCAGGGTACAGTCTGAGTTCTTTGGCTGAAAATGGTCCTGCTCACCATGTTCCTACTGGCAGCGGGCACCTTGCTGGGATTTTAGACACACATGCCCTCCGAATCCTCTCCATGGCCTAGAACAAACGTGGAAACTGAGGCCCAGGGAGTGAAAGGGATCCGCTCAAGGCCACACACTGGGAAGGAGGCCACTCCAACTTCCCTAAGACCCAGCTGCCCCTGCCCATCCAGGCTTTTATCTTTAACCAGAGGGTGTGGGTCGGCCACCTACAACCAGCCAGGCTGTGTCTCAATTCCAAGCCTTTGCACAAGCCATGACCTCCAACTAGAATGCCCTCTCACCAGCTGCCCCAGCCTCCCCCCAGCACGGTTGCCCTCTGCCTTCTCTCCTGAGAGCCCCAGCCTCGGACTTCTGTCTTTGAACCCTTCCTATTGTGTATGTCCTGGGTTCTGTGAGTTCTGTGGGTTTCTCCGAGTCAGTGCCCCTAGGCCTGGCTCACTCCCCACCACAGGGTGGAGCTCCACAGGGGAGGATGGGAGGGGAGCCGGGCTTTCATTTCCCTGTGTTTCTCAAAAGCTTCAGCACCCAATGCAGGTTCAAAAAGTACTTGCAGAATGACTAGACAAATCATGTGTGTACTATAGGAAAGACAGCTGCTGTGCTCAACCAGCCCCTGCCAGCTCTAAGGGAAATCAAAAAAGGTGACCTTCACCCATCATGGTGAGGTAAGAGTTCTGGAATATGAAACAATACAGATAAGAATTTCTAGACATAAAATGACTCCAAGGACCATGCCTCATGTTTTCTATCTTTCTCTAATCCACAGACCCATGATGGGAGGTGGGAGTGATCATGCCCATTTCACAGGGGAGTCAGGTGGGGAAGTCTACGCTCTTCCTAGAAGACTCAAATAAAAATAGGCTATCTAGCTGAGCATTGGTAGTGATGAGGGCACTTGACTATTTTTCTTGTGTTCCCCTTTCCGGGTAACAGTGTGTATGGCATGGGCTAGGTGCTGGGCAGAAGGGCTAGACCCATTGACCATGCACTGTTTCCAGAAATAGGGCTGCTTTCTTCTCCACAGCACTGACAGGGTGTGGAAAGCCAGGCCACTTGGCACTCACTGAGGGGGAGGGGGCTAAATCATGGGGCATGTGGCTGGCTCCCTGATGCTGGGGAAGTTTCTCTCTGGCAGTGGCCCCAGCCTCAACTTGCTGATTTCAGGATGGACTCAGGGGAGAAGTGCTGGTCACCAGCCCCAGGGGACACTTGCTCCTGAGGCCATCCTCCTGCAGATGGGGGAATGGTGCAAAGAGTCCTTGGGATACACTTTCATGAGGCCCTAGTTTCCCTGACTTGGTGAACAGCTCACATGTGTGGGTGCACATTCTTTCAGGGAGACAGTCCATGGCTTTGTGGACTTCTCAGAGGAGCTGGGAACACGCCACCCCAAAACGAATGTTACTTCTGGGGAAGGAAGAGTAGAAAAGAGGAGAGAGGGTAGCAGGGGCAGGGGGGCATCTCAGCTGTGTCACCAGGAACATACCAGAGAGAGCGGGTAGCCTGGGAGGGGCCTGGCAATGGAAAGGAACAGGGAAACACAGTGCGGCCTACAACCCCATCTTGTCCTCAGGGTGTCAGGGGAGGCAATATTCTACAGGTGACTGGCTCAGTTTCACACTGCTAGAGAGCAAGAGAGGCAGGTTTGAACACTGGGGTGTCTGGTGACAGCCTGTCTTTGAGCAAGAACACAGCAGTGTCCCCAAGGCCTGTGAAGAGGTGCAGGTCTAAACGGAGGGAGTGGGGACAGAACACCTGAGGTCTGCAGAGACAGGAGACAAGGCCTGGAGGGAATCCCCCTATTCCACACCTGCCCCTGGGTGGCCATGTGTAGCTGGGGGGAGAGGGCTCATGGCTAGGCTCCTGGTTCCCCTTAAAGTCCCAGCTCAACTTCTGGGGCCCTTAGGACCCCCAACAAACCTGAACACATCCCCATCCAGTCGTCTCCCACTCCTGGGGCCACTGCTTCCCACCACCTCCTGTCCTTCAGCCTCCACTCCCAGCTGAGCGTGAGAAACAGAGATCACCAGCTAAATTCCACAAGCTTCCAGATCAACCCAACTCACAGATAGCAGGAGCCTCACACACTGCTGAGGGGGGGAGGGGGTGGGGGTGTGAGGCAGGCGGGGCCACTGCAGAACACAGTTTTGAGTTTCCTCAAAAAGCAAAACGTAGGGTTACCATTTGACCCAGCCCTTCCGTGTCCAGGGGCAGACCCAAGAGAAGTGAAAACATATCCACACAAAAACTTGCACAAGAATGTCCAAAGCAATATTATTCCCTGACGGCCCAAAGTGGAAACAATCCGAAGACCTACGAGTGTATGAGTAGATGAAGAAAGTGTGCTGCATCCATACACCAGAATATTATTTACATATGAAAAGGAATGAGATTCTGATACACGCTGCATGAAAACAGTCCATAGAGTGAAAGAGGCCAGTCTCAAAGGCCGCTTCCTGTAGGGTGCTGTTTATATATAGGAAATGTCCAGAACAGGCAAATCTGTATAGAAAGAAAGTAGATCACTAGTTTCAGGGGCTGGGGGAAGGGGAGGGGACGATAGGGAATGACTGCTTTAATGGGGTGAGCATTCCAGGGGGAGGTGATGGAAATGTTGAGGAATCCGTGGTGATCCAAATGATTGTTGGTTTGTGATTCAATCAGCAGTTATGGATGCACAACTATGTGTATGTGCTCAAAAGCACTCAATCGTACACTTTACATGTGAGTTACAAGTCAATTAAAAACATTTGTATGAGGAAGCCCTCCCCCCTTTTCTCTGCAACACAAGCTCTACTGTCTTCTTGCTATGGGGGATGACCTGGCCCTGCTCCTGTCCGAGACCATGCCCTCCAGCCGGGCACTGGGTCCTGTTCTCTGTCTCCAAGACAAGGACACTGATGCTATTGTGGTGCCTTCCCTCTCTGGCATTGTTTCTCTTTTGTTTCATTTCCACCAGTATGTAAACATACTATAATTTCTCTCACCTAAAAAATAAAATAAAGCCAAAAAAATCAACAGTAGAAACCCTACCCCTTGACCTCTCATCTCCTTCCAGCTACTGTCCCTTCTCTGTTCCTCTTTACAATCACATCCCTTGACTTCTCTCTTCTCACTGCCTGCTCTTCCTCCCCTCCACTCTCTCTTGAACCCACTCTCATTGCTGATCACTCTATCAAGACTGGTCTTGTCAAGGGGCACCTGGGTGGCTCAGTGGGTTAAAGCCTCTGCCTTCGGCTCAGGTCATGATCCCAGGGTCCTGGGATCGAGCCCCACATCGGGCTTTCTGCTCCGAGGGGATCCTGCTTCCCCCTCTCTCTCTCTGCCTGCCTCTCTGCCAACGTGTGATCTCTGTCAAGTAAATAAATAAAATCTTAAAAAAAAAAAAAAAAGATTGGTCTTGTCAAGTCACCAACAACCTCTGTGTCACTAAATCCAACGAGTACGAGTACGTTTCGGTCCTCATCCCTCTGGGCCACCTGCTGACACTGGAAGTGGTTGATGGTTCCCCCCTTGTTGGAGAGCCTTCTTTACTTGGCCTTGGGACATCACTCTCTTCTCAGTTCTTCTACTGCAGTGACTGGTCCTGCTCTGTCCCTTCACCACCCTACCCTCTAAATGATGGGTCCCCACACTCAGTCCTGGGACCCCTTCTCTAACCCATATTCGCTTTCTTGGCCATCTCTCATCTCATAATGCTTTACATGTCCACTCCCAAATGTCCATCTCGCCTATACATCTCCCCGTACCCTTAGTCCAGACTCTGACATACATTTGCCTCTTTCATTTATATTTCTATGAGAGGAGCACCTCAGATTTAACATGTCCAAAATTAAACTCATTCCCTCCCCCCACAAACTTGCGTTTCACCAGTCTTCTTAATGTTGATAAACATAGCTATTCTACCAGTTGTTCAGGCCAAAGACTCTTCCCTCTCTACCCCCACCTCATGCCATATACTCTATCCACAAATCCTGCTGTTTCCTCCTTCAAAACACATCGAGAAGCTAATTCTTTCTAGCTATCTCCTTCAGTAGTGCCCTAGTCTGCTTGGCTTAACTGGTCTCCCCGATTCTGTCCTGATTCCTCTATGGTCTATTCCCCACTCCTTTTAAAACATCAGTCAGACTGTATCTCCTCTCTGCTCAAAACCCTCCAATAGCTTCTTATTTTTCTACATTAACTTATGAGATCAGTGCCTCCCAGCTGTCTCTCTGACTTCTCCCATTAGTGCCGCCTTACTTGCTCTGCATCCTGGCCTCCTATCTAGTCCCCCAAAAGCCCATACCCCTGCCTCAGGGCCTTTGCAACTGATGCTCTCTGTGTTTAAGATTCTCTTCCTTCAGGTATAAGCACAGTTTTATCCTTCACATCTCTGCTCCAACATCACTTTATCAGGTACTTTGGACATTCTTGTGCAAGTTTTTGTGTGGATAGGTTTTCACTTCTCTTGACCAGCCTATGTAAGATAGCAACCCCTTCCTCACTGTTTCTTTTACTTTGCCTTATTCTCCTTCATAGTATTTATCACCACTTTACACATTACATATTTGTTTCTGCTCTGTCCCTCCTATCTTAACAGAAGCTTCATGACACCTGGGACTTGACTTTGTCAAATGCTGCCTCCTTAGAGGCCAAAAGAGAGCCAGGCACATGGCAAGTACCCCGACATATTTGTTGAATGAATTAGTGAACTCATCCATGTACATAAAACTCAAAGGCCAATCTACATATTGTTGGAGAGGAGAGGTGGTAGCTCCAAGTCAGGGCTCATGTCTCACTCCTAGAGCTCTCAGGAAGTAGGCAGAGGGGGTAAAGGCCTCTCATGCACCTGTGATAAAGCCTGTTCCTGAAAGCACCAAGCCACCATCCTGACTAGTACCGTAAGTCATATCTGAACAATCACAGCAGTGATAGGCATCTCCCAAAGTCTGCTATGTGCCACGCCCCTCATAAGGTTCCTTATTCCCACCCTTGTGCAATAAACACGTTCCACCTCCAGACTGGCATTGGAGAATGGTGGTGGACAAAGGACGGTCTCTCCCTCAAGGAGCTTGTAATTTGTATTGCTTCATTTACTCTTTGCAACAACTCTGAGTGTACATCCCATTTGGGACACAAGCCCCACCAATGAGGACACATGGTCTTGGTCCAGAGGCTGTCTGTGCCTGAGGGAAAGAAGAACCTGGGTCAAGATGACAGCAGGCAGGCAGTGGCTGTGCTGGGGCCTGGGACAGGTGGCTTCACGCTATGCATGGGCAGACCGAGAAGATCTCAAACTTACTAACCCTGCTGGTGCACTCAGCCCAAAAAGGCCATGTGACTAAGACCAATCAGCATGAAGTTCTGAAGTCAGGGCAAAACCCAAAAATAGCTGCCTGAGTACAGGACCTGTCAGCAGTGTGAGAGGAATCCTGCCTGGGATTTGGGGTGCAAATCCCTGGACTGACTCCTGGCTGCACTGTGACTTTGATGGGGGAGGGGTGCGCATTGCATACATCATCATCATGCAGCCTTGCTGAGCTGACCCTAGGTCACTGGCTGATGGGGGGGAGGTCCCCTCAGCTCCCAGGCCGACAGGTGGGGTTAAGCTGGCATAGAGCAAGAGTAAGATCCTTCTCTTCGGGGTCAGAGGAAGGGGGCTCTAATCAGTTGGGTGACCTGGGACATGCTATACCCCTCACTGACTCCTGGTCCTCCCCGAAGGGCCTGACTGATTGGAGCACTGCTGGACAGGTGCCGGAGCAGGAGGTCTGGGTCCCCGGGGAAAGGGCCCTTGGGGTCAGAGGACAGCAGCAGTGAGATTTTCCAACGGCACAGACATAGTTCATGTTCACCATTCTATCGGTTATCAGGGCATGCTGGTGCACACTTGCGGAGCCTGGGTTACGCTTACCTGGGAGCTGGAGACACTAATCTCCATGAGACACAAGTGTTACAAGGAGGAAACACAACCATCCCTGTCAAGCCCCAAGTACAGGTTCTGGTCTTCCAGAAAAGTCTGGTCAGGAGTAACCACTCCCCCACTGCTGTGAAGTGGAAGGAGCCACAGCGAGGGAGGGTTTGGGAGGTCGATCTGGTTTCAGTGTACCAGGAAGCACTGCCTGAGGCAGCTCACAGATCAGTAAGTTGCACATTCCTGGAAGCATGCAAGCAGTGATGGCTGACAGAACCAGGATAAAGGGTCAGGTTGAGGCCCGGAGGGCCAGATTTCAAAATCTGAGGTCAGTAGCCATGTTCCCTCATAAAAGAAAAAAGGGGAATTCCTCTTGCATCACTGCTAGCAGGAAAAAGGGAGGATGGCTGGACAGGTAGAAGGACAGGGCAGCTCTGCCTATACCCCATTCTCAGCTGGGGGGCCATGGGGAAGTGCTTACTCGGAAGCTGACTCCCTAAGTAAAGCCTCTAGACCAGAAAAGTACACTCAATAAATGTTCCTTTTACTCTCGCTGCCCTTCCAATGTCCTCCTTCCCTCCCCCTCTCCAGAAAGAATGTGGATTCAAGTGTTCAGGGAAAAGCCAGGTCCAGGCTGCTCCGAGAAGACAACAGCACTTGTGTCTGAGGTTTGGGCAGAAGCCAGGGTGGAAACGTCCCAGCTTCTGAGGGTGCAGGAGAAAAGCTGGAGCCTTACTCTTTGCAAAGCCCTAGCTGTTGCTGGAGAGATAGGGGGACAGAGAGGCTGCAGAGCTGGGCCCAGGAGTCCCAGTGGGAAGAGGTGGAGGGAGATTCAGGGCCTAATGCTATTCTCTGTTGGTGGATGGAAGATGCCAGGTTGGGCAGAGGGCAGGACCAGGAGGCCATATATAGGAGAGAAGGCCTAGAAATACCTGCTCCTACTCTAAGTGGACAGAGGATCTGGTCAACATCCTACACCACAGGACTGAGGCCTGGGTCAAAACAGGAGGCATGTGCCCTGATGTGCCCTGAGGATGTGCCCTGAGGAATCAAGAGGCCCCAGGCCTGGCTCTAGCTAGGTCTGACCTCAGGCCAGGTCCTTCTCCACCTGCACCAGTTTCTTCAGGTGTAAAGTGAGAAAGGTGATAGCTTAGAGCTCAGGAGCCTTCTAGTCCTAGCCTAACAAAAAAAATAGGCATACGAGAACTCCAAGATGAAAGATGTGAATGCATGGATTAGAAGAAATCTTTGTACACTCGTGTGTACAACAGCAGTATTCACAATAGCCAAAAAGTGGATACAGCCCCTGTGTCCATTGCTGGATGAATGGGTAAACAAACGTATATGCATGTGTATATATATACATATGCAGTGGAATACTATACAGTCTTAAAAAAGAAGAAATGCTGACACACATTATAATATGGATGAGCCTTGAAGACACTGCACTAAGTGAAATAAGCTGGTCATGAGAGAATGAGTCCTGTATGCGTCCTCATATGGGAGGTACTTGGAGTGGCCAACCTCAAACAGACAGCACGTGGCATGGCCATTGTCAGGGCCCGGGGGAGGGGAGCAGGAGTTATCATTGTGCGCACAGAGTGGCAGTCAGAGATGAGTAAGTCTGTGGACTGACAGTGGTGGTGATGGCAGAGCAGTATGGATGGACTTAATAACACAGAGCTGGACCCTTAAAAATGGTTACAATGGTCAGTTTTATGTATATTTTACCCCTCACACAAAAAATCCCCCACAAGAATCAGTACAAAATTTCAAGATTCTGCTTAGGCTTGGTTCTTCCTGATCCATGAAACATGAGAAATGGGGTTGGGTGAGTCCTATAGCTGAAAGCCAGTGTGAAAGGGGGTCCAAAGTCAGGGACCAGATGAGAGGGCTGGAGAGCCAGGAGGTAGAGAAGCTGATGTAAGCCCACAGAAGAGAGGTAGGCACCAGCCTCGGAGGAGATACTTCCAGAAATGGGCCTACAACAATGACAGGTGAGATGGGGGTCCTGAAGCTCCGGGGGAGGAACTGAGAGCAAACATCCTCCAAAGCCTGAGGGTCCCAGACACTGGAGAGCATGGCTGCTAGCCCCTGAGATCAGCTCCTCCTGTCTTTTAGTTTCTGGGAGAACCAGGGCAATGAGGTCCCTTGAAAGAAAGCAAGAAACAAGTTTTTAGGTAAGCAGGAAGCCTGTGAGAATCCTCACTGTGGCCACCACAGAGAAGGCTCTTTGAGCAAGCTGAGGAAGGGCACCCGGCCCTCTGAGGGACCCTGGGGGAGTTGTAAGAAGGACAGGTGAGGGTGTCTGTTGATCTTGTAATCCAGGCCACACTCCTCTCTCCCCAGGATTTCAGCACCCATTCCCAGAGCCCCAGAGATCAGTGTGTGAGGTGGGAGGGGATTTCCCTACCCAGTCAGACTAACAGAGAATCCAGGACACAAAGAGGCGTTCAAGCCATTGCTAGCTCGGTGAATCTCTCTGTGCTTTACTTTTATGACAATAACAACAGTAGCTGGCACAACAGTGCTGGAAGGATTAAAAGAAAGCATATTCAAAGTGCTTGGCACTGGGCTTCTGCAGAGTCATTGCACAATACATATCATTATTGCCCTCATAATTAGCCTTCTCCTCCTCATCATCATGATCAAGCTGCCATGTTCTTGTTCTTCCTAAATACAGAAGAGCAAACCAGAGCTCAGAGCACGTGGAAGGCACCCCAGGCCTCGCCCCTCCCCCAGGATGGTATGGTCTCCAGGGAAGCATGATGCCTGTACTCTGGATGCCCCTGGGAAAGTCCTGTCTATTCCAGGACTGCGAACCACCCCAGAAGAGTCTAGCCCCAGAAGGGGCCAGAGTTATATTCATGCGTACATACAACCAGTCTCTGATTAAAATTCCCCAAATATGGGGCATCCTTTTAAATGCCAGAATAATTAATATTTAGCTGTAATGTTTTAAGCCTTCCTTTTCTTAATACAAGAAATACTTGAGTGGAGAAGTATACTAATCTGGGAATCCGGTATCTGTGCCTGTGGCAGGCGCTGGGTGGGCAGTGCCTTAAATTAGGCTTGATTCAGGTGGCAGATTTAGAGGCATAGCACCCAAAGGAGCCCAGATGCTTCAGAACAAAAGCTTTGCAAGTTCATGCTTATAAAGTAATGCTTTGGCCATGCTTCCCTTTTCCCTGCTGTTGTAGCTGCTATAAATGTTATCACTGGGGCGCCTGGGTGGCTCAGTTGATGACGCGTCTGCCTTCAGCTCAGGTCATGATCTCAGGGTCCTGGGATTGAGCCCTGAGTTGGGTTACCTGCTGGTTGCCCTGCTTCCACTCTCTCATTCTCGCCCTCTCAAACAAAACAAAACAAAATCTTAAAAATATATATCATAAAAAAAAATGTTATCACAAAATCTTACTTAAAGTCACCCCTGAAAACTTTTTCCCCCTCAGAAACTAATTTAATACACCCAAAGTTACTTTAAGGAAAAGTTAGAGAGGGGAGAGTAGTCAAGATGGCAGAGGAGTAGCAGACTGAGATGACATCAGGTAGCAGGAGTTCATCTAGATAGTTATCAAACCATTCTGAACACCTACAAACCCAACAGGAGATAGAAGAGAAGAGCAGCAATTCCAGAAACACAAAATCGACCACTTTCTGAAAGATAGCATGTGTGGAGAAGTGAATCTGAAGCAACGGGAAGATAGACTGTGGCGGGGAGGGGCGGCTCCCAGCAAGCGGTGGAGCAACGCAGCACAAAATCAGGACTTTTAAAAGTCTGCTCTACTGAGGGATATCGCTCCAGAAGCTAAGTGGGGGTGGAGCCCTCGCAGGGACAGTGTGGTCTCAGGTCCCGCAGGGTCACAGAAGGATCAGGGGTGTCTGAGTGTCGCAGAGCTCGCGGGTATTAGAGTGGGGAAGCCGGCTACAGAGACAGAGCCGAGGAGTGAGCTCTCAGGTTGGGGGTTAGCTTAAACAGTGATCCATGGCACAGCTGGACCACTGGTCTGTGAGCAGTGACCCCACCTTCCTTCTCTGGAGGCAGGAATCTGCTGGGTTTGGAGACTCCAAACGGGGCCGTGTGCCAGAGACAGAAACGTTCGGTCACAGGCCAGGCAAGCTCAGAGCGCAGCTGGAGACCAGGGAGACAGGAGTGATTGAGTGCTTTTCTCCAAGGGCACACTAAGGAGTGGGGCCCCGAGCCCTCAGCTCCTCTGGGAAAGAGACTGGGAGGCCGCCATTTTCATTCCTGTTCTCCAGAGCTCTACAGAAAGCATTCAGGGAACAAAAGCTCCCTAGAGCGAACCCCAAGCAGATTACTTAGCCCAGCCCCTGGCAGGGCAGTGTATTCCGCCTCAGGCAAAGACATTTGAGAATCACTACAACAGACCCCTCCCACAAGACCAAGCTCCCTGATCAAGGATAAGAGCAGAATTCCAGAGGAGGGGAAAGCAAAGCATGGAATTCACGGCTTTCTCCCCATGATTCTTTAGTCTTGCAAATTTAATTAAATTTTTTTAATTTTATTTTTTATTCTAATTTTAACTTTTCCTCTTTCCTCTTTTAACATTTTTTAACTAATTTATCTTAACAATACCTTTCTTTAAAAAAATCTTTTTAAACCTTCATTGATATAGTCATATTTTATCCTTCATTGTATCTAACTTTATTTTTTGTATTCATATAGGGCTTTTTCTTCTAAAAAATTTTAGGATATAATTTCTTCTAATAGATAAAAATATACCCTAAATCTAGCACATGGCTTTGTTCTAGTCTCCAGCCTGAGCAAATTCTCTCCACTTTCTTTTTCTTTTTCCAACCAACCTATCTTATCAATTCCTTTTTCAGAATTTTTAATTTTCATCTTTACAGTCATATTCCATCCCTTCATCCTGTTTACCCTTATTTGTGTATATATATATATATAAGTTTTTCTTTCTTTAAAATTTTGGGAGGTAGTTTCTTCTAAGAGACTAAAATACACCCAAAATCAAGTAGGTGGCTCTGTTCTATTCACCAGTCTAATATATATATATATATCTATACATATATATATGCACACACACATTTTTTTATTTTTTAAATTTTTTTTTAAATTTCTTTTTAACCCCTTTCTTCTCCCCCCGATTTGGGGTTTCTTCTGATTTGGTTAGCATACATTTTTCTGGGGTCTTTGCCACCTATTTGGTATTTTGTGTTCTCTTTCATATATTCTTATCTGGATAGAATGACAAGGTGGAAAAACTGGCCACAAAAAAAAACAACAAGAGGCAGTACTGAAGGCTAGGGACCTAATCAATATGGACATTGGTAATATGTCAGATCTAGAGTTCAGAATGATGATTCTCAAGGTGCTAGCTGGGCTCGAAAAAGGCATGGAACATATTAGAGAAACCCTGTCTGGAGAAATAAAAGCCGTTTCTGGAGAAATAAAAGAACTAAAATCTAACCAAGCTGAGATCAAAAAAGTTATTAATGAGGTGCAAGCAAAAATGGAGGCTCTTACTGATAGGATAAATGAGGTAGAAGAGAGAATTAGTGATATAGAAGACCAAATGACAGAGAATAAAGAAGCTGAGCAAAAGAGAGACAAAGAACTACTGGACCATGAGGGGAGAATCTGAGAGATAAGTGATACCATAAGACAAAACAATATTAGAATAATTGGGAATCCAGATGAAGAAGAAAGAGAGGGGGGCAGAAGGTATATTGGAGTGAATTATTGTAGAGAATTTCCCTAATATGGCAAAGGGAACAAGCACCAAAATCCAAAAGGCACAGAGAATCCCCCTCAAAATCAATAAAAATGGGTCCACACCCCAACATCTAATAGTAAAACTTACAAGTCTTAGTGACAATGAGAAAATCCTGAAAGCAGCTTGGGAAAAGAAGTCTGTATTATACAATGGTAAAAATATTAGTTTGGCAGCAAACTTATCCACAGAGACCTGGCAGGCCAGAAAGAACTGGCATGATATATTCAGAGTACTAAATAAAAAAAACCTGCAGTCAAGAATACTATAGCCAGCTAGACTATCTTTCAATAAAGAAGGAGAGATAAAAAGCTTCCAGGACAAACAAAAACTAAGAGAATTTGCAAACACCAAACCAGCTCTACAGGAAATATTGAAAGGGGTCCTCTAAGCAAAGAGAGAGCCTAAAGTAGTAGACCAGAAAGGAACAGAGACAATATATAGTAACAGTCACCTTACAGGCAATAAAATGGCACTAAGTTCATATCTTTCAATAGTTACCCCGAATGTAAATGGGTTAAATGCTCCAATCAAAAGACACAGGGTATCAGAATGGATTTTTAAAAAAAAACATATCATCAATATGCTATCTACAAGAAACTCATTTTAGATTGAAAGAACCACCAGATTTAAAGTGAGGGTGTGGAGGGATGCCTGGGTGGCTCAATGGGTTAAGCCTCTGCCTTCGGCTCAGGTCATGATTTTGGGGTCCTGGGATTGAGCCCCGCATCGGGCTCTCTGCTCAGCAGGGAGCCTGCTTCACCCTCTCTCTGCCTGCCTCTCTGCCTACTTGTGATCTTTCCCTCTCTGTCAAATAAATACATAAAATCTTTAAAAAAAATAAAGCGAGGGGGTGGAAACAATTTATCATGCTAATGGACATCAAAAGAAAGTGGGGGTGGCAATTGTTATATCAGATAAATTAGATTTTAAGCCAAAGACTATAATACGAGATGAGGAACAACACTATATCATACTCAAACGGTCTGTCCAACAAGAAGATCTAACAATTTCCAATATCTATGCCCCTAACATGGAGCAGCCAATTATATAAACCAATTCATAACAAAATCAAAGAAACACATCAACAGTAATACAATAATAGTAGAGTACTTTAACATCCCCCTCACTGAAATGGACAGATCATCTACACAAAAGATCAACAAGGAAATAAAGGTCTTAAATGACACACTGGACCAGATGGATATCACAGATAAATTCAGAACATTCCATCCCAAAGCAACAGAATACACATTCTTCTCTGGTGCACATGGAACATTCTCCAGAATAGACCACATCCTGGGTCACAAATCAGGTCTCAACCGGTACCAAAAGATTGGGATCATTCCCTGCATATTTTCAGACCACAATGCTCTGAAGCCAGAACTCAATAACAAGAGGAAAGTTGGAAAGAACTCAAATACATGGAGGCTCAAGAGCATCCTGGGTCAACCAGGAAATTAAAGAAGAATTGAAAAATTCATGGAAACAAATGATAATGAAAACACAACTGTTCAAAATCTATGGGACACAGCAAAGGCAGTCCTGAGAGGAAAGTATATAGCAATAAAATGCTTCTCAAGAAACAAGAAAGGTCTCAAATACACAACCTAACCCTACACCTAAAGGAGCTGGAGAAAGAACAGCAAAGAAAGCCTAAACCCAGCAGGAGAAGAGAAATCATAAAGATCAGAGCAGAAATCAATGAAATAGAAACCAAAAAAACAATAGAACAAATCAATGAAACTAGGAGCTGGTTCTTTGAAAGAATTAATAAGATTGATAAACCCCTGGCCAGACTTATCAAAAATAAAAGAGAAAGGACCCAAATTTATAAAATCATGAATAAAAGAGGAGAAATCACAACCAACACCAAAGAAATACAATTATAATAACATATTATGAGCAACAATATGGGAGCAAATTTGACAATCCAGAAGAAATGGATGCATTCCTAGAGACATATAAACGACCAACACTGAACCAGGAAGAAATAGAAAACCTGAACAAACCCATAACCAGTAAGGAGACTGAAGTAGTCATCAAAGATCTCCCAACAAACAAGAGCCCAGGGCCAGACGGCTTCTCAGGGGGAATTCTACCAAACATTTAAAGAACAATTAATACCTATTCTACTGAAACTGTTCCAAAAAATAGAAATGGAAGGAAAACTTCCAAACTCATTTTATGAGGCCAGCATCACCTTGATCCCCAAACCAGACAAGGATCCCATCAAAAAAGAGAATTACAGACCAATATCCTTGATGAACACAGATGCAAAAATCCTCGACAAAATACTAGCCAATAGGATCCAACAGTATATTAAAAGGATTATTCACCACGACCAAGTGGGATTTATTCCAGGGCTACAAGGTTGGTTCAACATCCGCAAATTGATCAATGTGATACAATACAGTAATAAAAGAAAGAACAAGAACCATATGATACTCTCAATAGATGCTGAAAAAGCATTTGACAAAGTACAGCATCCTTTCTTGATCAAAACTCTCCAAAGTGTAGGAATAGAGGGTATATACCTTAATATCATCTAAGCCATCTATGAAAAACCCATAGCGAATATCATTCTCAATGGAGAATAACTGAGAGCTTTTCCGCTAAGGTCAGGAACATGGCAGGGATGTCCATTATCACCACTGCTATTCAACACAGCACTAGAAGTCCCAGTCTCAGCAATCAGACAACAAAAAGAAATTATAGGCATCCAAATCAGCAAAGAAGTCAAACTATCCCTTTTTGCAGATGACATGATACTTTATGTGGAAAACCCAAAAGACTCCATTCCAAATCTGCTAGAACTTATACAGGAATTCAGTAAAGTGTCAGGATATAAAATCAATGCACAGAAATCAGTTGCATTTCTACATACCAACAATAAGACAGAAGAAAGAGAAATTAAGGAGTCGATCCCATTTACAACTGCACCCAAAACAATAAGATACCTAGGAATAAACTTAACCAAAGAGGCAAAGAATCTGTACTCTGAAAACTATAAAGTACTCATGAAAGAAATTGAGAAAGACAAAAAGAAATGCAAAAATGTTCCATGTTCATGGATTAGAAGAACAAATATTGTGAAAATGTCTATGCTACCTAAAACAATCTACATGTTTAATGCAATCCCTATTAAAATACCATCAATTTTTTTCAAAGAAATGGAACAAATAATCCTAAAATTTATATGGAACCAGAAAAGACCTTGAATAGCTAGAGGAATGTTGAAAAAGACAGCCAAAGTTGGTGGCATCACAATTCCAGACTTCAAGCTCTACTACAAAGCTGTCATCATCAAGACAGTATGGTACTGCCACAAAAACAGACACATAGATCAATGGAACAGAATAGAGAATAGAGAGCCCAGAAATAGACCCTCAACTCTATGGTCAACTAATCTTCAGCAAAGCAGCAAAGAATGTCCAGTGGAAAAAAGACAGTCTCTTCACCAAATGGTGTTGGGAAAATTGGACAGTCACGTGCAGAAAAATGAAACTGGACCAATTTGTTATACCACACAGAAAAATAGACTCAAAATGGATGAAAGACCTCAATGGGAGAAATGAATCCATCAAAATCCTTGAGGAGAACACAGGCAGCAATCTCTTTGACCTCAGCCGCAGCAACTTCTTTCTAGAAACATTGCCAAAGGCAAGGGAAGCAAGGGCAAAAATGAACTATTGGGACTTCATCAAGATCCAAATCTTTTGCACAGCTAAGAAAACAGTCAACAAAACCAAAAGACAACTGACAGAATGGGAGAAGATATTTGCAAACGACATATCAGATAAAGGGCTAGTATCCAAAATCTATAAAGAACTTATCAAACTCAACATTCAAAGAACAAATAATCCAATCAAGAAATGGGCAGAGGACATGAACAGACATTTCTGCAAAGAAGACATCCAGATGGCCAACAGACACATGAAAAAGTGCTCAACATCACTCAGCATCAGGGAAATACAAATCAAAACCACAATGAGATACCACCTCACACCAGTCAGAATAGCTAAAATTAACAAGTCAGGAAACAACAGATGTTGGAGAGGATGCAGAGAGAGGGGAACCCTCCTACACTGTTGGTGGGAATGCAAGGTGGTGCAGCCACTCTGGAAAACAACATGGGGGTTCCTCAAAAATTTGAAAATAGAGCTATCCTATGACCCAGCAATAGCACTACTGGATATTTACCCTAAAGATATAAATGTAGTGATCTGAAGGGGCACGTGCACCTGAATGTTTATAGCAGCAATGTCCACAATAGCCAAACTATGGAAAGAACCTAGATATCCATCAACAGATGAATGGATAAAGAAGATTTGGTGTATATATACACAATGGAGTACTATGAAGCTATCAAAAGAAATGAAATCTTGCCTTTTGCAACGATGTGGATGGAACTAGGGGGTATTATGCTGAGTGAAATAAGTCAATCAGAAAAAAACAATTATCATATGATCTCCCTGATATGAGGAATTTGAGAGGCAACATGGAGGGTTTGGGGGGTAGGGAAAGAAAAAAACAGGATGGGATCAGGAAGGAGACAAACCATAAGAGACTCTTGATCTCACAAAACAAACGGAGGGTTGCTAGGGGGAGGGGGTTATGCAGACGGTGGTTGGGTTATGGACACTGGAGAGGGTATGTGCTATGGTGAGTGCTGTGAAGTGTGTAAGCCTGAATGATTCACAGACCTGTACCCCTGGGGCTAATAATACATTATATGTTAATTAAAAAATTAAAACAAAAAAAATTTAAAAAAAGAAAAAGAGAAGTCAATATGGCTGTATAGAGAAATAATATTTACTGAGCTTCAACAATGTACCAGGCATGATATTACTCTCTCCTACATGCATTAGGCAATGTGTTCCAGAATGTTTTCTGTGGAAATAGCCCAGAATGATGTGCAAAAAGTAGTCCTTTGGGAAACCCTAAGGACAACATACCCACCAATATATCTCCAATATTATGTTTGTATATGGACGATTCTTTGAAGTCCAACAGTAAAGGAACTGTTGATATTTCTTTAACTCAGTATATCCCAAAGTGTGGTATATATTCAAATGGGTAATGCATGAGATGATTTTAGAAAGTGCATAAATATAAGTTTTATATTTTAGTGGTTATATATATTTATTTTATAACGCAGCTAACACATCAAACCTATGACTGCACATATATTGTCCAGGACTCATTCATTAATTCATTCATTTCACACACATATACTGAGGACCAGTGTTCTAGACACTGAGAATAGAGCAGTAAATAAAATTAAGTCCCTACTCTCAAAAATTTATATTTTATTGGGGAGCAACAAAAACTCAAACAAATAAATATATTGAACAAATGTAAATATATGTTCAACAGTAAAAGGTAGAAAAAAGAAAAAGAGTTTTTCAGAGGGACAGAATGTTGGGGGTGGGGGGTTTGGGTGCTAGTAGAAATGGTCTGGTTAGGGAAGACCTCCTTGATAAAGTTAACATTTGGGTGAAGACCTACACGAAGTGAGAATATATTTCTGAAGGAAGCACATTCTAGGCAGAGAGAATGCCAAATGCAAACCCCTAAGGTGGGAGTGTGCTTGGTTCCTGGTGAACTAGTCAAAGTTTCAGGGCTGCAGACGAACCCCTGAAGAATGGTGCTTTTAAAAATTAAGATATAGGGCACCTGGGTGGCTCAGAGGATTAAGCCTCTGCTTTCAGCTCGGTCATGATCTCAGGGTCCTGGGATCGAGCACCGTGTCGGGCTCTCTGCTTGGCAGGGAGCCTGCTTCTCCCCCCGCCCCCACTTGCCTCTCTGCCTGCTTGTGACCTCTTTCTCTGTGTCAAATAAATAAAATCTTTAAAAAAATTAAGATATAATGAAAATACCACAATATCCACCCTTTTAAAGTACACAATTTAGTGAATATATATATAATATAAATTATGTATATTATAAATTATATATTAAATATATATAATATGTATTTAGTATATATATATGATTGTTGCTTTTTTTTTTTTTTGAAGTGATGATTTGGTACTGGTTCTGACCAGGATAGAGTAACAAGGGCCAGATCTGTTTTCTTGCCTGAAACAACCAAAAATCAGACAAAATAACAGACATTCATAAAACATTCCACCCAACAATGGCAGAATAACCATTCTTTTTGTGTGCACATGGAACATCTAGCCAGAGAGACCAAATCCTGGGTCATAAAACAAGCCTCGATGAGTTTTAAATAATTTGCTGTATGTTCTCTGACATAATGAAAATAAAATAGAAACCAATGACAGAAGAATCTCTGGAAAATTCCTAAATATACTTGAATACTAAATGTTTCCCAATAACCTATGGGTCAAAGATGATCTCAAAAGGGAAATTAGAAAGCATTTTGAACTGAATGGAAATGAAGACATAGTGTATTAGAATAGCTTGAATGCTGCTAAAGAAGTAGTTGGGGGAATTTAGCACTAATGCATATCTTGGAAAAGAAGAAATGTTCCAGTCGATGACCTCAGCTTCCATTTTAAAAAGTTAGAGAAGAACAAATTAATTCCAAAGTAGACAGACAAAAGGAAATAATGCAGGTAAGAGTGGAAATCAATGAAACCAAATGGGAAAAGTCAAAGGACTCAAGAGCTGGTTCTCTTGTGAAAATCAACTGGTGTTGCTTCATCTCTAGCCTGCCTGATTAGGGAAAAGGGGAACACACAAATTAATAATATCAGGAATAAGAAAGGCAACATCACTATGAACTCTACTGTTATTAAAAAAAATAATAAGAGAATATCATGAACAACTTTATGCCAATAAATTTGGTAACTTTGATGAACTGAACAACTTTTTGAAATATACAAACTACCAAAACTCACTGAAGAAGAAACAGACAACCTGAATGGCCATAGATTTATTAAAGGAATTGAATTTGAAGTTAAAAGTCTTCTACAAAGAAAACTCCAACCTCAGATGTCCTCATAGGTGAATTCTACTAAACATTTAAGAAAGAAATAATACCAATTTTATTCAAACTCTTCCAGAAAACTGAAGAAGAGAGCATACTTCAAAATTCATTCTATAAAGCCAGCATTACTCAGGCATAACAAGATACTCTCAAGACCAAGATAACTCTCAAGAACATAGATGCAAAAATTCTAAACAAAATTTTAACAAATCAAAGCCAACAATACATAAAAGGGTAAAAATACATTATGGCCAGGTGGGATTTATCCCAGGGATACAATATGGTTTAACATTAGAAAAATTCATGTGATTTGCCATATTGACATACTAAAAAAGAAATACCATCTGAGTATGTCAGCAGACACACAAGAAGCATTTGACAAAAGCCACCATCTACACCTCATAAAAATTCTCAGCAAACTAGAAATAGAAAAGAACTTCCCCAACCTGATAAAGGGAATGTATAAAAAACCTACAGCTAACGTCATACTTAGTGCTGAAAGACTGAAAGAAAGCTTTCTCCTTAAGATCAAGAGTGAGATAAGTATGTTTTTAATCAGTGAAATAAGGCAAGAAAAATAATGAGAAGCCATCCAGATCGGAAAGAAGCAAAACCATCTTTACTCACAGACGTGACCATCTCTGCAGAAAATCCAAAGGAATCTACAAGAGCCACTAGAATGAGTGAGTTTAGTAAGGTTGCAAGTTACAGTTAACATACAAAATGCTCCTGTATTTCTACATGTTAGCAAAAAACAATTCCAAACTGAAATGAAGGGGCACCCAGATGGCTCAGCTGTTAAGCGTCTGCCTTTGGCTCAGGTCATGATCCCCAGATCCTGGGATCGAGCCCCACATCGGGCTCTCTGCTCCGCGGGATGCCTGCTTCTCTCTCTCCCACTCCCCCTGCTTGTATTCCTCTCTCACTGTATCTCTCTCTGTCAAATAAATAAATAAAAATCTTTAAAAAAAACTGAAATGAAAAGCAATATCATTTGTAATACAGACTGTATATATAAATCTGACAAAATACATAGAGACCTATGCAGGCAAATCTGCAAGAACAACTGATAAGAGAATTAAAGAAGACCTAAAAATATGGAGAAATACCATATTCATGGGTTAGAAGGCTCAATATTGTTAGGATGTCCATTGTTCTCAAGTCTATAAATCTATAGATTTAATACAATATCAATCTAAAATCTAAAATTTTTGAATTTAACTGATTTTAAAATTCATATGGAAAAGCAAAGGACCTAGATGGGCCAAAGCAACATTGAAAAGAACAAAATTAGGGATTTAATGGGATGTGATTTTAGGACTTATATAAGTCTACAGTTATCAAGACAGTGTGGTATTGATGCTAAGAGAGTCAGATCAAACAGAATATATGAGCAACTAATTTTCATCAAAGGTACAAAGGCAATTCAGTGGAGAAAGGATGGCCTTTTCAACAAATAGTGCTGGAACAATTGCATCTCCATATACAAACAACCAAACTAAACAAAACAAAACTAAACTAAACCTTGTTCCATACTTCACACTATATACAAAAATTAACTCGCGGTGGATCATAAACCTAAATATAGAGCCTAAAGCCCTTAGACAGCTAGAAGAAAACACAGGGGAAAACCTTTGTGACCTTGGGTTGGGCAAATATTTTAGACACGACACCAAAAGCACAGTCCATTAAAGAACAAATTGATAAATGGGACCTCCTCGGGGCGCCTGGGTGGCTCAGTAGGTTAAAGCCTCTGCCTTCGGCTCGGGTCCTGATTCGAGGGTCCTGGGATCAAGCCCGGCATTGGGCTCTCTGCTCAGCATGGGGCCTGCTTCCTCCTCTCTCTCTGCCTGCCTCTCTGCCTACTTGTGATCTTTGTCTGTTAAATTAAAAAAAAAAAAAAAAAAAGGGGACCTCCTCAAAATTAAAAACTCTAGTCTTTGAAAGACACTGTTAAGAGAACGAAAAACATGCCCCACACTGGAAGCAAACACCTGCAAATCACATAGCTCACAGAGGACTTGTATCCCAGTGGCTTTCCAAGCTTCCTTCCTACAATGACAGTCTATCCTGAACGGCTTTGTTTAAGAGACTCAGAGAGTAAGGATCTGGAGCAGTGGTTCTCTACTTTATCATCACCAGGAGAGTTTGTTAAAACACAGATGGCTGGGCTCCACCCTCTGAGCTTCTGAATCAGTAGAGCCTGGGGGTTTTCATTTCTGATAAGTGCCCTGGTAATGCTTAGGTGCTGGCCTGGATACCACAACTGGAGAACTGTTCATCTAGACCAACTTAGACTAAACTAGAAACAAAGTCAGATGCAAGATTTTCCCTCTAAGCAAAAATAAACTATGCTCACTAAAAAATAATTTACCCCCCCCCGCCTTTTTTTTTTATTAGCCAGAGACATCTGTAAATGCTAATCAGCGCTTCTGATCGGCAAGCAATAACAAACATGACATCACTGAGCTGGCATGAGGCTGGCTTTGCCTCTTTGTTGAATACACATTTTGGTTTCCACAAAGCTGTTCAGAATTCACCCTGGAAAACATACACGGCCTTATAACAACCATGTCACAATGACTACATGAAAGAAGCCATCTAGCCCCAGTGAAGCTCATCACCTTCCCCTGACCCTCCGCCTCTTCCCCAAGCCACCCCTCACCCCATGCAGGGCTGCCATTGGGGTCTCACCATCCAGGATGGCCCACTGATTGTCAATCTCTGTGTGTTTCAGGTAGGAGTCTTCAATGGTGGGGTCGTAGTCAGGCACAAAGATCTTCTGGAAAAACTGGATGGTGAGGGCACTCTTGCCCACACCCCCATCTCCCACCACCACCAGCTTGTACGTGGGGAGGTTGTCACTGGGGACGGCACTGGTTGCCATGTTTCTAGTAGGTCAGACCTGGGGAAGCAAGACATGTGTAATGAGGCCCGGGGCTTTTTCCTTTCTGACCTCAGAAAGTACCAAATACTCCCAATTATATATTGATTCAATCATTTATTGAATACCAACCATGGGCCATACCTGGTCTTGGGGACACATACTACTAGATGCCCTGAAGTCTTTAACAAGTACAGCCAGAGCCCATATCAAAGAAGCATTTCCACCATTAAAGTCTGACCTATTCCTGTACAGGTAACCATGTGGGTGCTAGTCTGAGCAGGGATGGCACCTTTTACATCAACTCTGGTCAGGGGACTGCTGTGCTCAGAAGGATTTGAGGTTGCCTGAGCTAAAGGAAGGTTGGCCATAACAGCCTTGCTATCTGGAGGAGTTCACGATCTCAGTGCTCCAGCCCTTCAGAATTTAGTGATTGTGGCTCCTCTCTGCCAGTCTCCTTGCCCTTTGTCATGCAGACAGTTGTGCTGAAATCTCTTGACAACTGGTCAGCCCCTGTGTTAGCTGGGCAGGAGGAAGAGGAGGAGCAGGGCTAAGTTTTGTTTTAATGATGCTAAGTCCTGCTAAGGCAGTGGTTCTCAACTAGGGGCAATTCTGCCCCTCAGGGACATCTGCAATATCTGGAGATGGTTCTGGTTGTTCAAACTGAGTGGGTGTTACTGGCATCCAGTCAATGGGCCAAGGCTGTGGTTCCACAGCCTACGAAGCATAGCCAAACAAAGAATGGTCCATCCTAAGAGGTCAACGCGCTAAGGTGACTAGGCAGGAGCCAGAAACGTGGGGCCAGGATTCTAAAGAATAATTGAGCCTTAATAGATAAAGACTGATTGTGAAGAGGCAACAGTAGAGAAGTGAAGAGTGATCTTTGGAAGCAGCATCATGAAGTGACAAGGAGGAAAGGGAGGCAGGGAGTGTGGAAGGAGTGGTTGGCCCAGGGACCTGGGCTGCTAACTGTGGACCCCGCCAGGGTACCAGGGAGAACAATGTCTCCTCTTGGGTAGCAGGAGCAATGACCTCATGCCAAGGGGTAGCAAGATGGATCCTGCCTCGAGGTACCAGGAAAGAAAAAGCTCTGCACAAGCCGGGAAGCAGACAGGCATGGCGTAGGCGTGACGGGGACACTTAAGGGTGCAGACTGGGTGTCCCACATGCTTCGCTGCTGCTTGGGAAGGCTGCGTCAAGCCATACTTTCCTGACCCATCAGATGAAAGGGCTGGATTTTTCAGTTACGTGCAGCCCTTAAAGAGTCCTCAGTTCTAGATAGCAACAAAAGGGTGTTAGACACAAATGTGGGATATGTGGCCACACTGATTTGCATGAGGTTACAGGAGAGAGGCATTGCAAAACACTCTGCAGTTACTGAAGCTTGATGTTGACATTTAGGATTTCCCTGCAGTGCGAGGAAGTATAGGCGCTTTTATACACTGCGGGTGAGCATGTAAATCTGTCCCGACTGGACTGAGAATACACTCACATAAATATACCAAAATTTAAAATGACATACCGTCTCTCGAAGCTATATGGTATATGATGATTTATTCTAGGAAATAATCAGACAAGTGTACAAAGATGTGAAGAACGGGTAAAATGGAAATCACTTAAATGTTGGGGGGGGTTAAAGAAAAAGTTATCTACACAATGCAGTATTGTGCAGCCATTATAAAGGATGATAGTCTCTAACCTAGGAACGTTAATATATTATGCATGAAAAGAGCCCCAAACAGGCTGTGAAACCACAAGCACACATGATTGCATTTCCATGAATCAATTTGTATGTCTAGATGTGGTTCTAGGCACAGAGAGGACTGGCAGATTTGGGGGCACTTTCTCAATTTTTCTCAACACTTGCTACAATAAGCTAATATTGTATATGTATCCCGGGGAAGTTTAACAATATTAAAATATTCCCACCAATGGCAATAAAAGGCACAGCACAGGGAACTTAAGCAATAGTACTGTAACAGCACTGCATGGTGACAGATGGCTACATTTGTGGTGAGCCAAGCAGAGTGTATAGAGTTGATGAATCACTATGTTGTACCCCCTGAAACTAATATAACGTTGTGTATCAACCATCTTCAAGTAAAAAAGTAAATTAATGTTCCCACCAAATGAATGTTCTGGCTACCTGAAAATGTAGGACTCCATGTCCTTCAGGTGAGGATTTGAGCTCCTTAAGTGCAAGATAGTAGGCCCAGGGGCCGGCTGCAGCCCTAGCATCTGGTGCCCAGTCTCCCTAAGTAAGGTAAAGGTGGGGACAAGCTGAGGCTTTGGCAACTGAGCTTTCCCACATGCCAAGAGATGGAAGTCCAAAGGGGCCACAGGGCAGCTGGAAGGAAACAGAAATGGGGAGAGGAAAGCAAGGTCCAACTTCCTCTTTCTGCCTCTCAGGTCAGGGGAGCAAGGTGTCAGTCTCTCCTTACCCGCCATCTTGGCTGAGGGTGGACGGTGGCACAGGGCCAGGGTGAGTATGTTTGCCTGTGAAGAGGCTGTTTTGAAAGCTCCCTTCCACTCTGCTGGCAGTGACATGAATAAAAAATACTCAGTGGGTGGGAAGATATCAAGAAGGAAAATTATTTCTGCTGATTTTCTTCTCAAAATAAAACAAGGTAAGAAATCTTCACTAGTAAGTATGATAGAGGACATGAACTGAATCTCTAATTCAAACAAGGCAGCTGGCAGGAAATGGTCAAATGAGGGTTTCCTTCCTTTCAGAGAGTTCCGCACTCAGGGGTTGAGCTCCTGAGAGACCATAGGCAGCCAGCTCGGGGTTCCCTCCCAACTAAGACTCAATGGAAGCAAGTTAGAATGTACAGTCAGCACAAAAACTGGACCGGATCCCTCACGGTAAAAAGCCCTTTAGTGCTGCCCCAGGCTGATGGGCCAAGTCCCGGCTCCTTCACTGGACATTCAAGGCTGTCACGGGTCCCCAGTGCTGACCTCTCCAGTAGTAGCTATACCACAGCCTCTCACACTCTATTCCCTCTCCCAACCAGCTTTATGTTTGCCCAGTGTACCCTGGGGTCACACTGAGCCCTCTGCAGACCCTTAGGGCCCCCTCTTCACAGGTCAGCCCTGGGCCCAGTAATCACATCCTATGGGAGGCTTGTCCTTCTACTCTGCACCCTGCAGTTACTGGTGCAGAGGCCACCAGTGCCCTTGAAATTATCTATATGTAATGTGCACAGAAGGGCAGGGGATGGCATCTTGTCCCTGTCTCTATTACCAAAGCCAGGCAGAGCATTAGCAAAGGGCAAAAAGACTAGCTGAAGGCATTTCTGAACCACTGTCAGACCACCTACTAGCCACAGCTTTGGCTCTGACCATGGAGAGGTCTAAGGGGCAAACCTCCCAGCCAGCAGTCTCCCTCCTTCTACCAAGTCAGACCAGTCACACAGAAAAGCCCTTCTGGAAGCAAGTGCGGGCCCACGAAGGAAAGAAGGTGTTGTAGGGGTAAAAGAAGGGGTCTAGAACCAGCCCCTCCCCCTAGTTCATAAAGGCTCTTCTCCTGATGGACATGTTTATTCCAGGCTTCCAACCTCCCCACAAATAATCCCTGACTAAACAATGTCTTTGTAAGTGGAGAGGGCAGTCAAAATGTACCACACTCCTACAAAATAGGCTGGACTCAAGTGGTAAAGAGAAAAATTTTTTTCAGTCACCACAGGCTATGACGAAAGACACCACAGGATAAAAAGTTGGTTGGTGGTTAAAGAGCAAACTGTTTACATTCACAAGACCCCCCTCCTCTCTAGACTATTCAACTAGAAGATCAGAGATCTTTTTAGATCTTTTTAGAGATCATTCTAGAATGTCAGTTCTTTACTATTGGGGGGTTCTGGATGGCCCCTTTGAGGTGGGAGGGTGTTATGAGGTGGACCAAGGGTCTCTAAAGTTCCCCCACCAGTTTTCGATGCTGGATACTCTTCTACGGATCAGGTAAGTGACACTGTTGGGCAAGTTACTGTTCACAGCCTCAGTTTCCTATTTGTAAGACGGGATTGGTTAGAAAATTATACTTTGCAGGACTGCTGTAAGCATGAAATTAAAATATATGAAATGCGTTCAGCTTAGAGAAGGTACTCCAATGTTTGCTCTTGTGCCTTGTTTACTTTGTTCCCTGGAGAGACTCCCTCCCTCCCTCCCTCCCCCCCTCCACTCACAGGCTCCCCCATCAGAAGTCCCGCTGCCATCTCAGCTCCATGGCAAGCCTGTGTGGGATCGTCAACCATCATTTAGAATGTTGTTTCCATGGGAAATGGCTCCGAGGTTGGAAGCAGCCCCCTCCACTCGGAAACCAACTTTTGGAACAGCAGCCACTGGGCGGGGCGTTAGCGGCTGAGCGCTGGTTCCCACGGCAACCACGGCTCCCAGAGCCCCTCCCAGTCCACCGGCTGCTCAAATTCGCACACATGCTGGAAACTTTTTCCTCAAAGGCAGCATTGCTGCTTGAGCAATTTTAATAACACATATTCAAGCACTTTGGGCATCTTTAACCAGAGAAATAAGCTTTTTTTGGCAACTGTCTTTTGCTCCCTCTCTCTCAGGGTTAGCACCATCTTACAAGGTGTGAAGTTGTTTCCTGAGGGTTGATTCGTCTCCTGGAGCAGCTCTGCCAAGACAGGACAAGAGCCACATCTCATTTCCTTGCCTTTCGCAGGACCAGGCTGGGCCCAACACATGGGAGGCTCAGGGTCTATTCATTGACTGCTAGATACTGCCCAAGGGCATCCTCCTCCCCAGCCAGCCCTCCTTTGGGCCAAGAAGCAGGAGGTGATGCTCCTAGGAGGTGGGGGGCTGGGTGGACAGATGACCCCAGAATAACCTCTTCACCTAGCAATTTTCAAAGTATGCTGGGAGAGTTCTGAGACCTCCTGGGGACAGTCCTGTGCAAAGCCCCCCTTGGTTCTCCAGCCTGGGTGGGGGGAGTGACATTAATAGCCTGTGACTGCAGTCAGGCAGCTCAAGGTCCAGTTGTGTCTCTGACATGGACTCCTTGTGTGACCTGGAACAAGTTTCTTAACTTCCAGGACCCTGCGTCCCCATCTATAAATCAGAACAGGCTGCTCAAGAATGTGTGAGGTGCTGGTGAAAAAAACTGCAAAGCCCCAGCAAATGCATATTTGCACTGACAGGCAATGTAATTGGGCCCCTGGTCTCCCTCCAGCCAGGTCAACACCAATGATTTGGACCACTTGCCGGCCCCATCGACAGCCCTAAGAGCACCTGTACCACAGAGGTCTGGTGGAGGACCCATTATAGGAATCCATATAAATGCCTGGGACAACAGAGGGCTCCAGCCCCCAAAACAGCAGTGCCCAGTGTCTGTGATTCCTTACCAAATCTGTTGCCTTCTCCCAGAGTACCAGGTTCTAGGGCTTCTACAGAGCTTGTTTCCCAAAAGAATAGCCCCAAACACTGCCCATTTTTGTAAGCAGACCCATAAAAAAGAAATAGCTTTGGCTGCAGATATGGTCAAGGGGTCTGCAGGGTCCCTGGCCCCTCCATGTACCCTTTCCCTGCAACAGGCACACTTCCAAAGCAGTGTCAGATGGTCCTGGCCAGAAGAACTGGGGCCCAGGAGAGGCTCCGCAGCAGTAACTCTCCCCACCATGTAGTGACCATCTGCAGGGGATTAGCTGGACACTAAAGGTCATGCTGGGAACCATCACACCACACTGCCTTAAATTCTTCGGATGATTAGTTTTACAGTATCACAGAGCTTTTCTTTGATGGTCACTGTGATTTCTCTAACCCACTGGGCACTCTTCATCCTTGTCGGTTGCTTCCCTGGCCCTGACTATAGGACCACAGATTCTTGAAGCTGGGGCAGTGGCCAACCCAGAGCCTCACCCAAAGACACTGCTAACTTTATTGAAAGTTTAGTTTTCACAGCTTTTTGCTTCTCTACTTCTCTACTAATTATTTTAAAGATTCCCTCCATCCCCGCAGTTGAAGTACAAGTTGTCTGTTAAATAAGGCTCAGAGAGAAAGGGACATGTTCACTATTAATGAAGCTCTTGGGAGAGTGAATGGATTTGCAGTCACGTTGAGCTGAATCAGCTCTGGGAAGCTAATCTCATCGCCATGATGTCTGGGTGTGCCCAGCTCAGGGGGATGAGGACATGTTGGGGGGAGCGACCCAACCCATGTGGAGGAAATGGCTCTGCATTCCAGGAGCTGCCCTTCCCTTCTGCACAATTCCCAGAAATGGGCAGCTTCCCCAGGGCTGTGGCCCTGCAGGCTGTGCAGATATGGTGTGCTGACCGGCCAGGGGGTCTAGGCCACTTGGTATCCACTCTCCACTCCCCAAGACGTTGCTCTAACCCACTATCTCACATCTCTGCTAATGCAAACCCAGCTCTGGACCATACCACTCCACCCCTCCAGGAAGCCATTAATGCATTCCGCTTGCTCCATTATTAAGACTTCACACCCCGCCCCACCATGTGTGTTATTTTATGCAATAAAGGACCTCGCAGGGTTTCAGATGGTGAGTATGCAGCAGGAGTGCAGCTCCTCCCACTCCCAAGCCACCACAGACATCATAAATGACCGATGCCCTCTTGCCTGCTCAATCTTAGAACCATTGTAATGCAGCACATTGGCATCCAGAAGCAGGCAACTGAGCCAAAGAGGAATCTTGTGTGGCACCCCAGATCTAACCCACTACTCTCCTGGTTCCCTCTAACATACCTCACTTACGGTCATCTTATTCTGTGGGAGGGTCTCAGGACCTTTTGTGGAAGCCGGCCTGGTTATCTCTGGAGAACTCTATGATCCAAGTCTTGTGTTAATATCTCAGCCCCTGCTTAGCTACCCCATCAAATCCAAACTCCACTGCTGGGACCCTGCCGGACCACTGGCAGCAGGGCAGAAACAGCCAGACAGGGATCCAGAGATCCAGGCAAAGGCCAATGCTAAAAGTAAGCCAGGCGAGGGATGCCATGCCCTTGGCCTTACTCACGACCCCCCAGTACCATGGGCTTCCTCCTATCACGACCGTTGCCCATTGGGTCTTGCCCGTTAGCTGGAAAGTGGCTCCTGACAGGGCCTAGAGTTAGCTGCTGAGGACCCAGCACTGTAAGTCCTGGAATAGGTATGTGGAAATACTGCTGTTAGAGTTACAGGAGTGATCAATGTTCAAAACAATGAATAATTCATTCATTCATGTAAGTGATCTGTCTGATGCTGTTGGAAGATTTTACGTTAACTTGCTTGACTCTCACAACAGCCCTCTGAGGTATGACTTTGATTATTCCCATTTTACGGTTGAAGAAACCGAGACACAACAAAGTAAAATAACATTTCTGAGGTCATCCAGCTAGACAGTGGCAGCGCCAGGATCTGAAACTGTGTTCCATGGCTCCAGAGCCCATGGCCAACCCATTGTACCAGGCATTTTCTCATGGCTAGTGAAATGGTGATTTGGGAGTGGGGGCAGAGTCAGGCCAGGCCAGAGGCAGCAGATCCAGGAAGAGGTCAGCCGTGAGGCAGGCAGGTGATGTCAGGGTCACAGAGGCCTCCAGGGCCACATCTCTGCCCCTGTTGGGGAGGCATCCCAGGCAGATACTAGTCCCTGGGAACAGCCCCCACCTACACCCCAACTGGGATGAAGTCTGCCAAAGACGGTATAGGCCTCGTGCTGCCCCATGCTCCTGCCCTGAGGACCAGGGAGGAAGCTGGGGGATCTGGCAGCTGCCTAGCACCATGGAAGCACCAGGCAACTTTGAGACCCATGTTCCAGCACCTCTGTTTGGGCCCCTCGACACTGCGTTGGTGCTGTCCCAGGCCCAGCCTGCCTCCTTGTGCCTGTCTATAGGCTGCTCCCTGCCCAGCTTGGGGCTGGCTCCTCACCTGGAAACCCTCATCAAGGAGTTTGAGGCACTGACTCAGCCTGCAGGCTTAAGTAAGTTACTTCTCTTTTGCACCTCGGTTTTCTCTTCTGTAAAAGTGGGGACAGTGGCAGCCTTTGCCTTCTGGTGGTCATGATGGGCTGCACTCAATTACCTGGCTGTGTGTGGCCCATAGTAAGTGCTCATAAAACTCGAGTTGATACCATCACCAATGTTCTTCAAAATCCATCCCTTCCTCCTGCAGGAAGCCCTCCTGTCTCTCCAGAGTCCTGCCTGAGCTCATGCCCTGTGAACTGGCTGGTTCCTGTAACAACTGAACAGAATTTAGCCCTCACCACTCCCTCCTTGGTGTGCTCTCATGTTGGCTGTGTGTGGGCCTCAGAAGCGTCCCCCGCCACCAATTCTGCCCTGCAGGGTAACATTCACATCTTGACCTACCCAATCCAGTGGACCCCCAACTCTGTCTGCTGCCCACAGTGTGGTTAACCAGGGAGAAGAGCCAGGGCAAACTTGATAACTTGCACAAAGGCCCAAGGCATGACTGGGCATGGTCGAATTTAGCCAGTGGTGAGACAGAGTCAGAAACGTTAAGGCCTTTGCCCAGGGGAATAGCTTGGTAAAGGGAGAAGCTTGGACTTGGCAGGTAAAAACAAAAACTGCCCCACTCACCCCCCACCCCCAGCTAGTGCAGGGCACTAGAAGTTCCAAGGCTCTTGGAAACCGAGATGTTAACAAGGGGGTCCACACAATCCTTCAGAACAATGTGCCCCAGTGGCATCCCCAGCTCCCAGGGTGCTGCCACCTGGCCCTCTCAGCTTCAGAGCTCCCACCCAGCGCCCCCCGCCAATGTCGCCATGTCCTCCTGCTTCCCGAAGCAGGGCGGGGGGTGGGAGTGAACTCAATCCAGGGGTGCGGGCAACTCAGGCCCCTGGGTCACAGCTTCCTTCAGTGGCAGGTAGGGGCCAAGAAGAGGAAGTAAATTCTTACTCTCAGTCCCAGGGGCCTATCAATATTTTCCTAGTGCTGGGGCAGTCACGCCTGCAGTCAAGGAGAATGTCTCAGCCTGAGACGGGAGCCTGCATGTCCACCAGAAAAGTCACTTTGGCAGCCACCCCACCAGGGATGGGTGGATTCTGGATACTCTGGGCATCCCCAAAGTGAGGTCCCTCAGACTCCCCTGAGCCTGGCTGGCCAATGTCCTATTCTCTCCCCATTCCGAGGCAGCTGTTTCCTCATAGCTCCTCTGGGGGCTGCTTAGGCTCAACCCTTCACAGCATGAACTCAGCCAGCACCACTCCTCAACAACCAAATCCTCTGTAGACCCCTTGCCCCACCTTTCTGCTCCGGCCCTCTTTCCCTCTGCTTTCCCCTAGCAGCTCAAAAAAACCCTTTTCCTCAAATCCAAGGCCAAGGCCTAGCAAGTCCACCACTCACAGCAGGTGCACTCAGTGGCTTGGCTCTGCCCTTGCGGGGCCCCCTCCCAGATAATACCCTCCCATCGCTCTGGCATCGTCACCCCATAGCCACCCCCCATGGGTGTCTGAAGCTCTCCCAGCTGACCATACCATTCCAGGCCCTCCCTGAACTGCCCTCAGCCCTGCTTGCCCCTCACGCAGCCTCTGCTCCTGCTGATTCCTGGCATGGCGTCCCTGAGGATGGAGATGGTGCCTAACCTGTCAGCAGCTCCAGCCCCTGGCAGGGCACCTCAGAGTCTGCCAATGAATGTTCTCTGCCGTTTCATCTTTTCCCACCTGTGAGAACATTCCCTCTCTAAGGAACCACCTCCTGAAGCTTCCTTCCTCCCCAGCCCTCTCCTGCCATCCAGATCTCCTTCTTTTCAGCCACATGCTCCTATCTAGGGAGTGCTGGCCAGGTGGCGGTGACAGCCAGGGGCCTTTGCAGCTGTTAGGCCATTTGACTCCTCATAGCTACCACACCAAGAAGGCCTTGTTCAGCACCTGTTGGTGATGAACCCTGAGGTCACAAAGGTTCTGTGGCTTGTCTGTCTGCAAGTCCAACTACAAAGCTCCTAGCTCAGCTACATGGCCATTCTGCCCCTTCTTGGGAGCATGCCCCACTACTTCTCCCTTCAAATCTGGGAGTTGGGAATTATTTTCATATTTCCCCACTCGGGTGGGGCAGGCAGGGGTCTGAGGGCTGGACCGCATCTTCTTTACCTCTCTAGAGTCCTGGCACAGCTTTCTGCACAGAGACACTCCCCATGTCAGCTGTCAGCATTTCCACAATGCAGGGTGACACTGGAAGCCAGCTGGGATTCTGGCTTGGGTAGAGAGGGGAGGGCAGAGGTAGTGTGGGGACTCTACCCAGTAGGCCAGGTGGGTCCCAGAGTAATGAGTGGTGACCCTCATAAGGGAGATAACACGTGAGGAGTTCCACTAGGCACACACGGGCCCCAGCCCAGCAGAAGTGGGTGACAATGAGCAGGTCCTTTCCTGCCACACACGCTCCCAAAACAGCGAGTCCCCTGTACCTCCCAGCATCCAGCTCCCTGACCACTCTGCCTACTGTTTGGAGATGCCACACCCTGTCTTAGGAGCCTCCTGGTGGCAGCAAGGCAAATCTAGTACTATCTTTCCCCTAAGTGAGAGGGTTGAGTCGGGGGAAGGGGACCGTTAAGCAGAGCACAGCTTCATGGGTTGTGCCTCAGCGCTGTCCCAGACCAGAGCTGCCTGTCTCCTAGAACCATGGCCCTGCACTGGCACACTGGGAAGTAAGCAGCCCGGGAGAAGGGCAGGTGTGGTGACAGACAGCAAAGGGAAGGCCTGGAGACCAGGGGCAGGCATCGCTCTGTGTCAGCAGCCCCTGGCTATGAGATGGACACTTCTTGCCAGGTCTGACTATGGCTAAACTCCAGCCCTCCAAGTCCTGGCCGTCCCACTACCTCAACTGCTCTACCCTGAAGTGGCAGAAAGAGGCACTCCGGAAACAAATGAACTTCCCCATCTCATGTGCTCACAGAAGCCAGATGGATAAATGAGAGAAAGGGGCAGGTATGGGCAGTAGGGAGCAGTGGGGCCTGCAGCAGACAGAAGACCACTATTACCCTCCACCAGGAAGTGAAGTCATGTTGACTGCGGCAACATGAGCATATCTGCAACAGGTTGCCCGATGGTCTAAATTTTTAAAAAGAGTAGCCAGAAGTTGGAATTTTTACGTGAAGCTGAGGGTTTGTTTTTTTTTTTTAAGATTTTATTTATTTAATTGCAAGAGAGAGAATGAGAGAGAGAGTATGAGATGGGGGAGGGTCAGAGGGAGAAGCAGACTCCCCACTGAGCCAGGAACCCTGATCCAGGACTCCATCCCCGGGACTTTAGGATCATGACCTGAGCTGAAGGCAGACACTTAACCAATTGAGCCACCCAGGTGCTGGGTGAAGCTGAGTTCTTTTTTTTTTTTTTTAAAGATTTTATTTATTCATTTGACAGAGAGAGACAGAGCAAGAGAGGGAACACAGCGGAGGAGCGGGAGAGGGAGAAGCAGGCTCCCTGCTGAGCAGCGAGCCTGATGCGGGGCTCTATCCCAGGACCCTGGGATCATGACCCGAGCCGAAGACAGAGGCCTTAACCCACTGAGCCACCCAGGCGCCCTGAAGCTGAGTTCTTAATATTAACTACCCATCATTTGAGCCAAACAAACCCCCCCCCCGCCCCCGGGGGCTCCAGCCCACAAGGGCACCTGCAGCTGCCCTGGGCCACTTGAGCATGCAAGGCAGTCACTCTTTGCACTCTTGTGGCCTGGCCTGGCTTTGGCCACAAGGAGGTGTGAGTTTCAAGGAGGTGAAAATGACACTGAGAAGTAGCAGCAGCAGGGGTTAGCAGTCTTTAGGGGGAGGGCACATGGCCCACCCTAGGGATGTTCAGGGGCCAAGGGAGGTGAAGGGCAGGAAGGCACACCATTGCTTACATGTGTTTTTATCATTGATATTCAAGATGTCACACACAATTAATGAAAAATGTAAAAATTTATATGTTTGACCAACAGTGAGACAGAAACACAGTCCAGGCTCTTGCCTGAGTTGGGGCGAGGCAATCCAATCTCCATTTTAAACGAGTAACCAGGCTGGAGAGAACTGGGCTGGAGCAAAATAAAAGGGAAACTTCCTGAAAACGAGGTGGGCATGACAATGAGCAGCTGGGGAGGTGTGGAATCTCCTTGAAGCAATGGAGGAAGGAGGGTCCAGCAGCCTGGCTCTGGAAGGGTGAACCAGGGCTGGGGGGTGGAGGGGAGTGGTGGTGACTTTTCAGGGACCCTTCCAAACTCCAGATTTTAGGCCCACTCGCTGGAAAGGCAGGAGGCAACTTTTCACACCCCTCTCCTCAAATGCAAAGCAGTCGCAGCTGGTCTCCTCCCCTCCTCAGAAGACAGGCCAGGACCCAGGGAGGGAGCAGCTGGCAGAACTGTCCTGTCCCCGGGAGCCACTACTGGCCTCCCATCTCCCTTTTTCCTACAGACAGCACTTTTATAAAAAGCCCCGTGTCATGGGCCCCTCTGCTAGGTGTGTGACCTCAATCTGTGTAAGCCTGTTTCCTCACTTGCTGACACCAGTATCCACCTCACAGGGTTGTTTTGAGGACGGGATCAGCTCACACAGGCAGGTGCTTAGAACAGTGCCTGGCACAGAAAGG
>RCUC01132679.1:0-17887 GCA_003697995.1 Taxidea taxus jeffersonii
GAGCAGACTCAGGAGGAAGGTTGATGTGTTGTATTTTTTACATTGAAAATTAGAGTTATTAATTGTGTATGAAAACAAATCCTTCTAGCAGATGGAAATTTGTCACTTGCCCTTGGAAAAAGTTTTGGCCAAGATATAATTTAGGAGTCGTTTGCATAAAAAGAAAGTAAAGAGCAGTCCCAAACACTGTTATATACTTTGTTTTGAATAAAATTACTCAGGAAAGAAAGTATAGTCAGAAAATAAGAGTTGGGCTGAGGACCAAGCCTCTGAGTACAGCCAGTCAATGAAGAGGATCACCAGAGGGAGAAGGGTTGGTCAGGGAAGGAGGAGAGACAGAAGACAACAGTGATCTTCAGAGGACAGTGGCAAGAAAGGACAGTGGGAGAAAATAGGACCAAATTTCAGAGAGCTCAAGGAAGCTAAGCCTGAATACAATTTCCTATTTTAGAGAACAAAGAAGTTCCTGGTAACGTGTTAAAAAAATGAGGTGCTATGGAATGAGGGCCAGGAAAGTGATGTAGCCAGAGCTTCTGGAGTGGGTGGATGATTAGTTATGAGGAAGCAGGGTCAACCAAAGTAAACTCATCTTTCTACAAGGTTGGTTGTAAAGGAAAATGAAAGAGAAAGCCAAAAATCCAGAGCAACAGCAAATGTGAGAGGAAGCCTGATAAGCCGTATCTTGGTGAGAGGAGAGGAAGCGACCCAGGGGTAGCCTCCGTTTTTGTTGTTGTTATTGTTTTTTTACTCACGGCTATTTCATTCATGACTCTATTGGAATAGCTGAGAAAAGATGCTGATAGCCATCTACTAGGAATGTTCTCTGGCAGACATTAACATGGAACACAAAAAATCCATTCTTTATTCCCACTGCCATAGGTCCATCTATGTACTTTTTCTGCAGAATTTATTGTCTCCAGTTCTCCAGGAATATTCTGTTCCAGGCCCTGGACAACTAGTCAAGCCATTCACCATTGTCTAGGAGACCATACTTATCCATTCTCAAGCCATGTTTTTCCCCTATAAAGTGAACAAATAAACATAGTAATCGAAGTTGTGCCCTCTGGAAGAATTTCCCATCTGAGAAGTGGCCTTGAGGATTTCCTCTACCAGCAGTTAGTTGTAGGGAACTTCTCATGAGGCCATACATGTGAGTTGGTGGAAAGGAGTTGGTGCAACAGAAACAGGTGCTAGGGGCGTCTGGGCCATCTTATCATGCAGTGTTTTTAAGGTTCTTGGACCCATTCAGATTTAATCATGAATATGCCATTTCCAGCTTACTGATCCCATTGAGTCTGCCCACACTTAATGATTTTGGTGAATTTTATCATAACAGCTCATGATGGGAACTCTGGTCACACAGTCACTTGGTGGCCCATGGTCAAGTGCTCCATCCAAGTCCATATGGCATGCCAGAAGCTGTGTCTGGTACCTTCAGAATCAAATGAGACCCACTAAGTGCTATGGCTCTTCTTGAGTATGAGGGTTTTGAGGGGTAATCCTTTGTTTTCTACTTTAGGGAAGATGTCCCAACGTGCCACAGACCACTGGACTCCCAAAGTATTAACCGAAATAAGCACATCCTGAATATTTTTGAGATTGCGTTAGTCAGGGTAGAATCATAACACAGAAACAGAATAACAGTGTCATAACAGGAATTATTAACTATAACAGGAAAATAAATAACTATAAGGGTTTAAAGAAAGCTCTCAAGAATATCCTAGGATTGATGGAGAATATGCAAGGAAGGACCTAACTTGCCGAGGGCCCCCTTCCCAAGGCTGACGTTCAAATTCTTGGAATATATGTGGTTGTTGCCCACTGCGTGGAAGAGGATTTCCTGGCTTACCCAGACTGTAGATGGCTCATAATTGGTGGGCAAGCAGGAAATGTCTCTCTGGACATAAGTAAGGCTGGTGGGTGGCCTCACAGAAGGCATCGGTCTTAGGAGTCTGCTCAATATCGGGAAGGCCAGGAAACAAGGCTCTAGGCTCCAGATGGGTGTAGGCTGGTGGGTGGCCTGAAAGGGGGAGTCAGGACATTAGGTGCCTACTCACCAGCAGGGGGATTAGAAGGCCCAGAGTGTTTGTACTTACATCCAGGGGCTCCGCAAGGTGGTCATTGGACCAAGGCTGAGGTTGCAAGCTCCCCAACGGATTATGTGCTCTGGGCTCGCGGCTGTGGGGAGACATCCCTAGATGTTCTGACACATGCGTTGCTGGAACTGCAGAGCAGGAGTGAGAAGCGGCAAAGCAAGAGCATACCTGAACCAGGGAAGGAAGCCCCTTTCCTTTGCTGAGTCCTCCAGTGCCCTCTATTGGCAAATTGAATATTATGCTTATGGCAGAGAAGAGATGCTTTGAATGTTCCCAGTTCCCCTATGTTCCCAGTCAGGTCATGGTCACAGTGTCCTGAAATCAAGCCCTGCGTCAGGCTCCCTGCTCAGTGGGGAGTCTGCTTTTCCTTCTCCCTCTGCCCCTCTTTCCCGACTCGTGTGCATGCTCTCTCTCAAATAAGTAAATAAAATCTTAAAAAAAAAAAAATAACACCACAACTAGGGGTGCCTGGGTGGCTCAGTGGGTTAAAGCCTCTCTGCCTTCGGCTCAGGTCATGACCCCAGGGACCTGAGATCGAGCCCCACGTCGGGCTCTCTGCTCAGCAGGGAGCCTGCTTCCTCCTCTCTCTGCCTCTCTGCCTAATTGTGATCTCTCTCTCTCTCTCTCTGTCAAATAAAGAAAATCTTAAAAAAAACAAACACCACAACTATTACTGGTTTCAAAAGATACTTTGAATACAATAGGGAGCATTTTCATTCATTAAGTCTTTGATAGTGGTACTAATCTCTGCCATCCTTCCTGGAGTATGTTATTATTTCTAATTTAGTATTTTAAGGGGGGGCAGTTTCTGATGCTTACACGTGATTGTTTCTGCAAAAATGTTTCATACTTCATTGGTCAAAAACCAAAGTGAGAGTTCTGCTAGCTATTAATCATAGGTTGCCCAATTTATATACCAAAGGGCCAGGAAAATAACTACAGACTGTGTCTGAGGAACCAATGGGGATGTACTTGAGCCAGAAATACATTGACCACCAGCTTTCCTTCAGTCCCCACTTTTATGAGACTGTCAGGGCCGTGAGGGCATCATTGCAGGCATCAATATGATGAGGACATTGATGAGGGCATCAATACCAATATAAAGGCACTATATATATCTGTGTGTGTGTATATATATATCTATATATATGTGTATATATATATATATATATATGTGTGTGTGTGTGTATATACACACATATATATGATGGAATATTACTCAGCCCTCAAAAATTGAAATCTTGCCATCCACAGTGACATGGATAGAACTAGAGGGTATTGTGCTAAGGGAAATAAGTCAGTCAGAGAAAGACAAATATCATATAATTTTATTGTATGTGGAATTTAAGAAACAAAACAGATGAACATAAGGGAAGGGAAGGAAAAATAAGGCAAAAACAGAGAGGGAGACAAACCATAAGAGACTCTCAACTCTAGGAAACAAACACAGTTGCTGGAGGGGAGGTGGGAAGGGGGATGGGGTCACTGGGTGATGGGAATTAAGGAGGGCACATGATGTGATGAGCATGGGGTGTTATTTGCAACTGGTGAATCCTGAAATTCTACTTCTGAAATTAATACACTATATGTTAATTAAACGTGCATTAATGTTAATTAAACACTTCAAGGATGCTTTGGTACTCTTAGTGTATGTGTCCAGTGATCCTTGAAAAGAATGGGTATCTTTTCCCCATTGCAGAGTTACAGGTAAATGGTTATAGAGAGTCTTGGAGGAAGACAAGGAGAATATTTATTCTACATATTTATGGTGGCATTGCAAGATTATCTCATCAATCACTGGGTTCTGGTTCTGTTGACTGGCTCAGATCTGGAGACAGGGATGAAGGATCATGAATTCTTCCATTATAGCTACTGACATCAGAGTTCTTGTTACTCCTGATTTTTTGGAAAAAGGTAAAACACTAGTGACTATATACACATTGCTCCTAATAATTCTAGGTCCTATGGCTCTGATTAGCACTCTCAAGTTGTTCATTGTGGTAATTATATCAACCTCATCTCTGATGGTTAAATGTCATCTGCCTTCTTTCTGCCATCTTAGAATCCTGTCATCCTTATTGACACTGTGGGGCCCAATCTCATGGTAGATTCTTTTGGGGTAAATTCAGACCTAGAAGGGGAGTCACCACACTGTTTGGTTCTCAGAGATGACAGTGTACACTTACCAATGCATTCTTTAATGCCTTAATGAAGGGACTGTTCTCTCGGTCCTTCTGGAAATATAGTGAGGGGGCAAGTTCTCTGATTGTATGTAATCAGTCTGTTCTCACCCTCCTACATCCTCAAGCATCTAAGCCTCAATACTCTACAAAGACAGTTTCAACATCTCTGCCTCATTTACTAGAGGCCATCACTGGGGCCAGTCTTCAAGGAGCTTCCCTGAAAAGCTTAGGACTGGATCCATGGGAGCCTGCTAGGACATTGACCACCAGCCTCTTCCTCCTCATAACCCTTATTTAGCTTTATCCTCCCCACCCCCAACACTACAGTCCAAGATCTTCATGATTCATCCACACATACAGTTTACCCATTCCTCCTGGTGCGTATTAGCAGATTCCTTTGTTGTATAAGTATTTTCTCTCAGAGAAGGAACTGCACTTCCCACATCAGGCTTTGCCATGGTTTCCCCTACCCCATCCCAATCCATCACAGCTGAGATTAATTCTGATGCCACTCCATGCTGGGGCTAACCACCACTGTACCACCAACAATGGGTCCTTATTGCTACTTGGCTGCTGAGTGATCCAGCTCCAAATCCCACCATAACATCTTCCTGCAGCCAGTTTTGGTACCAACCATTTTATCCTACTCTTCCCAAAGGCTCAGCTTGAGATAAAGACTTGCATACAGGTTGTTTATTTGGGAAGTGATTCTGGAGACTGGCAGTGGGGGGCTTGGGAAGAGAAGCAGCAAAGGAGAGAAAGACTTTAAGAGATTTAACTATCAAGCTGGCCACATTGCTGATGTCTGATGCTTGAATCTGTGTCGGTCAAGAACGGCCTCAGGGTCATGAAATCCCCTGAAATTCTGGGTTATATATGTGTGAGTGTCCAGCATGTTCCCACAAATGTCCCACATGCCAGTGTCAGAGTACCCCCAGAACAGGAAGCAAGAGCACACTTTTCAAGTTGAGGCATTGACATAACATGGGTGAAGTCAGTCTAGGCCAGTATGGGGTAATGATAATGACTCTCGTAAGCTGGGGTGGGAAGGATAGGAGATGTTGCATAGCAGTTATCCAGATCACTAAGGGATCACACAGTGATGGCTCATACCAGGATGGATGGGTGCATGGATGGATGATTTACAGAACCAAAACCTGATGCTAAATTATTCCCTTTCCAAATGGGAAAGTGAAATTTTCTAATAATATCAATTTATGGAAAAGTTGTTCTATTCTAATAACACTCTATCAAAGGATTTGGTTGTTATACATCTATCTTTACACCAGAACTCCAGAGTGAAGAAGCTAGAATCTTTAAATCCAATATTCGGTTTAAGCCTGATGGAGCTGAAAATGAAATTAATCTCACTATCCGATCTATTTTCTTACCATTAGTGAACTAGCTGCCAATATATTTAATTTAGGGCATGTCAGCAATTACCCTCATTGACTTATGCTCACCTGAGAGCCTGCATACTACCTTTAAAATGGTTCATATGGGCCAACAGTTTTCCTTGAGGCAGACAAAATTGGAGCAGTGTATTTCAGAGGAAATAGCAATTTAAGGTTAAAATCAGTGTCCATCACATAATGTAACTAGACTCAATTATCAAAGCCAAGTCCAACTTTCACCTTGATCACTTGTGGGAAGAGGTATATTAATATGGCATTGAGGGTTTAGAGACTGGATTGTCCTGAGTTACATGCAGCCCTATTAGACACCCACATGCACAGCACAGCCTTATACTCTGAGTCCAGGTTTCACTGGGTATAAATGGAAACTTTTTTTTTATTAATGTGTATTGTATTATTTGCCCCAGCAGTACAGGTCTGTGAGTCATCTGTATTAAACAATTCCCAGCACTCACCATAGCACATACCCTCACCAGTGTCTAATACCCAGCCACTCTATCCCCGCACCCCCACATCTTGCAGCAACCCTCAGTTTGTTTCCTGAGATTAAGAGTCTCTTATGGTTTGTCTCCCTTCCCGGTCCCATCTTTTTTCTAAATGGAAACTTCTTACTCTGTTTTCCTCCCCTCCCCCATTTGGAAGGAGACGGCAACAGTAGTGTGGATTATTCCTTGGTAGAAAGGGCAAGAAAGTGTAGAAAGGACAAGAAATGGACATAATGAAGAGAAGACCAAAAGAAGTCACTCATATGTTTGCCCAAAAGACCCACTTGGGAACTTGATACCTGTCAGGCTAGATGCCAAGAGGAGTAGGGAGGGCTGGGGAGAGCGAGCTGTCCAGGAGAGTCAACCATTAAGTACACAGACAAGTATAACTCAAGAAAAAATATGACCAATGTTACAAGAGAAAAGGTGCAAAGTGACTCCTGGTTCAGAAGATGGGGGAAGAACATAAGAACGGGTTCTGGTGTGGGATCAGGAATGGCTTGACAAATAGGCTAGGGTCCGCACTGAGCCTTGAAGGGATAGGTTGGATTTTGAAAGGTGCAGTGGTGGGAATGGTGCCCCCGGTGGGCAGATCAACCCTGCTTTCCAGAAGGCTCAACCCAATAGGACTCCTTTCACAAAGCCTTTCCTGTTACTTTCAAGTTGCAGGAACCAACCTCTCTTAAAGCTTCTGGTGCCTCTTCTCTAGCCTTTGCAGCATACTGTCTGAGATTTTTGGTGCATGTGTGTCACAGGGTCCTCACCTGGGTGGGGACAGCTTGAAAGTGGGGTTCATGTCTGACTCTGTCCTGGAGCATTGGTATCCCACGCAGGACTCCAGACAGAGTAAGTACACAGCAACATCAGTGCCTGAATAAGAAAGGCAGCAAGCAGCAGAGCCCACACATTTTGTCCTGGTCTCACTTCTGAATTCTTATTGTGTTCCCCTTGTGAGATATCTCAGATAGTCTTAAGTCCTCCTTTTTGTCCTTTGGCAATGTGAACCGCCTGTGTTTGCACACTAACACAGGAGAGAAAGGGTTTCCTGGAGGGCAGGGAAGGAGAGGAAAAGGGGGAGAAGGTGGAGGAAGGGGAAGGGGAGCCAGAATGAGAGAGGAGGAACCACCCCAATACACAGAAACCACAGTGCTCCAGGGACTGCAGTCCAAATGACAAAGGAAGGACCCTTGCACAAACACAGGACTGCCTTTCAGAAAGGCTGCTTTCCTTTCTGGAAGAACAGTCCAGCAGTGCCAAAGTCATCAGTAGCTTTTTCTCCACTAAAAGCAAAAAGCTTGGGTTCCTGGGAGGCTCAGTGGGTTAAGCCTATGTCTTGGGCTCAGGTCATGATCTCGGGGTCCTGGGTCCAAGCACCACATTGGGCTCTCTGCTCATCAGGGAGCCTGCTTTCCCCTCCCCCTCTGCCTGCCTCTCTGTCTACTTGTGAGCTCTCTCTGTCAAATAAATAAATAAAATCTTTAAATAAATAAAAGCAAAAAGCTTTAAAACACATTACAATTTTAAAACACATTACAAACTAAAAGTGTCCCTCTACTCACAAACGTGGGCCAGCTCAACATTTGTGGAATAAGGCGTTTTCTTAGAGACTCCATTTCTGGTGGGGACTATTCGGGATTTGCACCAAAAATAAGGTTAACTTTCTAAAGGTTAGATGTTTTCAAGTGACCATTGACTAAAATAGAGAAAACTGGAAAATTATGAACAGAGAGATAGGACATAACAATTGCGACTGTATCGGGATGCGGTATTTCATGAATTAGGAGTTCTTGAAGGGTTGGTGCTATGTATGAAGATGGGCAGATAAAATCTTAGTTCCCTGTTCAGCAAAGCACCGTTGGAGGTAGAAGAGTTAGAAGCATGTATGAAGCAGACGTCTGCGTTCATCAGCTGCAGCCTGTGTCTAGTAAAATGCTCTGTTTTTAAAGCAAAACTCATTTCCCATTTCCTGTGCCAGGAAATGAGGTACAGCACGATCTACAGACCAATATATCTTAATGTGTGAGTTGCTCATCAATCAAAGTGTGTCTGCTTTTGCAGCCACTTGCCAGTTTCCTGTGTGTACATGAGTCTGGAAACCAGAAAACTTGCTGGCTCGAGACTCTACTTTTCCATAAATGTGAGCGATGACTGGCTGAAAGAAAATCCTATAACCATGAAGCCTACGTGAACTTTAAAGTGGTCTTGTTGCATCGAGTGCTTTTTTTTTTCCCCCCCTTCGGATATCAGGCATTGGCAAATTTCCTCTTAAAAAGATAGGGACGCTGATTTTAAAATGATCCGACCCAGGCGTATTTGTGGTTATTGAATTAAGAGGTAAAAATGTAAATAAAATACCGTTTCATTTACTGTCTCATTCGTGTTTGATGAAGACACTCTTTGGATTCCCGGAAATTAAAGGCATTCTATTCAGCAATAACTGATTTGTAAAATAAGAATCTCCACAGCGTAATAACCATGACCACGTATGTGGAACCTATCCAGTGAGAAGCTGCTTTGGGGCCAGCAGCCCTTGGCAGTCTTCTTCATTTATAGTTGGGTGAAAATTAAAATTTTCCTTTGGAAAAGTTTATTTTCACTGTCTTCAGCAGGCTCCCTCTCTCCTGGAAAATGATTCTGACGTCATCTCTATCCACTCTGTGCCCTGCGCTGATGGAAAGATTTTTTTTCCCCCTCTACTTTGCTTGGTTTTATCAAGATTCAGGGAGTCAGGGGTGCCTGTGTGGGTCAGTGGGTTAAGCATCTGTGTTTGGCTCAGGTCATGATCTGGGGTTCTGGGACTTAGCCCCACAGTGGGCTCCTTGCTCAGTGGGGGAGTCTGCTTCTCCCTCTGCTTGCCGCTCCCCCTGCTTGTGCTATCTCTCTGACAAATAAACAAATAAATCTTAAACAACAACAACAAAAAAGATTCAGGGAGTCAAGCATGCAAAATACCCTAGCCCAGGGCCAGATATTTACTGGGAGCTCATCTTATTACTGTTGTAAACTAATGAAGTATTTGTGTGTGGATTAGGAATGAACATTTCGTTTCATTTTCCATACACTTGATTTAGACTCCCAATTTCTTGCTCTGCTACATGTTAGGTGGATACATTGGGCCAAATTTCGGTTTCTCTGAGTGTCACTTCCTTATATACCAGTGGGGAAGTTCCTACTATTTCACAAGGAGTAGTGAGATGTGATAAGACAGTGGATGCAAACACGTTACGGGTTGGGTCCAGGGCAGTACACACATACAGTAGCTCTTGGAATGGAGAGGAAGAAAAATCTGAATCTTACAGCGAATTATTTCCCTGTATCATCGACTCCTGTTTGTATCTGTGAGTCAGGGACCCACCTGTAGAGAGTGGATAGAATAAAGGCAAAGGAAGATCTTAGGAACCTGAGGGGCAGATAGAAGTATCTGAGAAGTCTCAGCACCCTGGTGAGTTGGACCATTGAAATGCTAATTCATAGGAGTGGGGGCTACCCCAGCTCTCTCTCTCTCTCTGCTTCTTGGCACCAGTTTCTGGCATGATCTCTTCTCTTCCCGCTGCTGGCTCTTTGAACAGGCTGTCCAGGCATTTTAAGGTTGGCAACCAGTGCAATGAGTTGCTTCTTCTTAAAATAAATCATTGGATTTGGCTTGCCACTTTGCCTTTCCCCCCTTGGTTCATTCTGTAGCAATAGAAGAGGAAAATGTGAATATCCCCATGGATCCAGCCTCATTCCATCTTCTGTTCAGGACAAATCCCCATATGGTCAAGAACACAAGCATTGCCCTTTTCCAGAAGAGCTAACCCGGCCCCAAATTCTTAGCACTAATGCCTAAGGATCGAATGGAACCCCTGGAAAAATTTATATTGGCGGAGGTATGTAAGCTATCCTGATGTAAATTCTGGTAGGGGTTAAGCCCTAATAATTGAGAAAGATATAAAATGGAAAAATCAGCTATAACTGGAGAGGATTGTACTTGACATAATTTCCTAGCAACCTCCAGTTTTCAAGGCAGTGTTTATTTTATGTGGTGCTTTTCGAAGTGATGCCTTTGTTATTGTTATGGAACATGGCTAATTTTCTCAGTAACATACGCAGCTTGAGGAAGATCTGTGATAAGATTGAAAACCCCAAATTTTCAGTAATTGCGAAGTGCCTGGTTAATTATATTTTGAGCTGGAAACATGCTTTCTCAGATTTGCTATACCACTCTTATATTTATAAGTTCCCCTACCTCTCTGAAATTTTATTTTGATCTTTGTAGAAAAGGTATTAGTATGAGTTGTTATTACAGGTGGAGTTTTCTTGGTTTTTAGTTTTTGGTTACTTGGCTCCCACAGACATTCCTCCTGAAATAGCTCCATCATCTGAACTTTTACTCTGAAATACAAGAGAATTTTCACTTTCCTTCTGCTGGGACACTGAACGTTGTCAATACCTTCAAATTAAAGTAGATCTTCTCATTCACAAGGGAATCTTCCCAAGGCCTTCAAGAACCCTCAACTGATGAATTTCAAGGAACATTTCATTTCCCCTCTCCACAAAATAGCTGAAGATTTTAATGAAACTTTTCAGACCCTTAACAGTTCTAGGTATATGAGCTCAAGTCATTTGTATGTATATCACTGTTAATAAGCCCAACACTTTACTACCTGATACTTTTCTGCGGGTAACCTAAATTAACCAAAACTGCTGCAGTGATGGTAAGATGTTCCGACATGTGGCCAAAGACGAAGGTGAAGAAGAAATTGATTGCACCGCGTGAGAAGTGGCCCTGAGATCTGGGACAGATCAGTAAGGCATCAGAGGAGATGCTCTGCCCCCAGATATTTTTTAGACTCCACAAATTCTTCCCACTTGGATGTGCACATTTGCAAAAGGCACCTTTCTTTAATCTATGTGCATTTCCTGTCTTCATCTTTGAAGACATGTTTTTGCAGTCAAGTGGCCCTTCCTGTTGATTTCACACCATGGAACAGTGATGGGAATGCTTCCTAAAATTTACACATGGAAAAGGTCACCCGGTGGTTTTACTGGTTCCTTCATAGAAATATTTGTACAGGGCTTCGGTGTCTGCTAGTAACACTATCCAGTGAAAGGGTTTACTTTTTTTTTTTTTTTTATCATAACCAGATAACTACATATTTAATTTTGATGACTTTTTTTTTTTCATTTTATAAAACAGCTTTTGCGCATGGTGTATGCACTTGCTGAAATGATTTTGTGGATAATTTTTCTGTTTCTACAGTATTTATGGAGTTGTCCCTGATGCGTAGATTAGAGCCCCCTTCTGATGCAATTTTTAAAATGAATAATCTTTCTTTTAAGGACAGTTTTACATTTACAGAAAAATTGAGCAGAAAGCACGGAGTTTATTTGTACACTCCTCCGCCTGCAAGAAATTAGTCATTTCTTATTAATGTCATGCATTGGAGTGGGACATTTGTAACAATTGATGAGCCAGTATTGATACATTATTATTATTAACTACATTATTATTATTAACTAAAGTCCATGGTTTACATTAGAGTTCTTTTGGGGTTGCCCACTTCTATGGCGTATACCCACCATTACAGTATCATAGAGATTATTTTCACTGCTGGAAAAATGCCCTGGGCTCTACCTGCTATCCCTTTCTCCTCCGCCTCTCTCTCCCCCAGCAGCTCCTGCAGCCATTGACTGTCTTACTGTCTCTAACACAGTATTGCCTTTGCTAATATAGCTGTTTTCCCTTAAAAATTAAAAAAAAAATAGTTCTGGTTGAGATCTCTGCCTTGGGGGGGTCACATGGGTGGCTCAGTCGGTGAAGCGTCTGCCTTCAGCTCAGGTCATGATCCCAGAATCCTGAGATTGAGTCCTGCATCAGGCTCCCTGCTCAGCGAGGAGTCTGCTTCTCCCTCTGCCCCTCCCCCTACTTGTGTGCTCTCTCTTTCCGACAAATAAATAAATATAATCTTTGTTTGCCCCCCCCCCCGAAAGAACTCTGCCTTGGACTTACATTATTTTCCCTTCATTTTATCACTGAATTAGCAGATTTTCTATTCAAGAAGAATATGAATTTTACCACCAGGAAGTTACTGCCAAGGTAGCGAAAATCTAGAACAAAAATAGCCAGCCTGAGGTGTAGGTCAGTAGAGACCCCCCTGGGCCCACTCGCTTGCTAAGGGACTCCCTCTTGTGTATGAAGCTTTGAAGCAGATGAGTCAAATGTATTCCCTGACAAAACAATAAATTGCTACATGGCATAGACCTTCTGGGGGCTCCTGAGAGCCCTCCAAACCGTAAGGATTAAATTCACAGTTGTGGAAGATAAACTGAAACCGTCAGGGTTGACTATAGGTTTGATTGCCATCCCGTGTTCCCACAGCATAGCTTGATTCACAGTCCACTAAAGTCAGTGGGATTAGAAGGTAGCAGTGACCCCAGGCTAGGTATTTTAGGATGGGGGCCCCCAGGAATCAGAATCCTCTCCTTAGTGCGTCTTTGCTCTCAAATGTCTGTAATACCCCACAAAGACATAAACACCTCCTGCTCTCCTATTTCCTTGTATGTTGGGTTGTGGGTCATGTTCCCATAAACTGTTTGATCCAGTGAAGCCAATTAATTCAAACAACACTCACTGGTTATAGGCACCTAATGAAATAATTCCAGAGGCTCCTGGGTGGCTCAGTTGGTTAAGCATCCAACCCCCCCCCTTTTTTTTAATTAACATGTTATTTGCTTCAGCGGTACAGATCTGTGATTCATCAGTCTTACACACTTCACAGAACTCACCAAAGCATATACCCTCCCCAATGCCCATCACCCCACCACCCCATCCCTCCCACCTTCATCCTCTCCAGTAACCCTCTGTTTGTTTCCTGAGATTAAGAGTCTCTTACAGTTTGTCTCCCTCTCTGGTTTCATCTTGTTTCATTTTTCCCTCCCTTCCCCTGTGATCCTCTGTCTTGTTTCTCAAATTCCTCATATCAGGGAGATCATATGATAATTGAATTTCTCTGATGGACTTATTTCACTCAGCATAGTTCCATCCACATCGTTGCAAACGGCAAGATTTCATTTTTGATGGCTGCGTAGTATTCCACTGTGTGTGTGTGTGTGTGTGTGTGTGTGTGTGTGTGTGTGATGTATGTGTATATATATACACATACATACCACATCTTCTTTGTCCATTCATCTGTTGATGAACATCTGAGCTCTTTCCATAGTTTGGCTGCTGTAAGCGTCCAACTCTTGATTCGGCTTAGGTCATGATCTCAGGGTCATGAGATTGAGGCCTGCATCAGGTTCCATGTTGGGTATGGATCTTACTGGGGATTCTCTCCCTCTCCCCCTGCCCCTCCCCCTCTTTCTCAAAATACTACTAATAAAAATAATTCCACTTCTTTGAGTATCTGGTCAAATGCAGTCTAGCAGTTACTTTACAAAGTTGTCAAAGGACAAGTTTACCACATGCCACGCAACATAGTTAAATGGCTTTATGTCCTACCTCCCACGGAAGGGAGACACTTTTTTTTAACAACTCTCACTGCTGTGTTTTAAAAAAATGGGGCTGTTTTTACTATTTAAGGATCATACTCCTCTTTTTTTTTTTTAAGATTTTATTTATTTGACAGATAAAAATCACAAGTATGCAGAGAGGCAGGCACAGAGAGAAAGGGAGGCAGGCTCCCTGCCGAGCAGAGAGCCCAATTCGGGGCTCAGTCCCAGGACCGTGGGATCATGACCTGAGCCAAAGGCAGAGGCTTTAACCCACTGAGCCACCCAGGCGCCCCAATATTCCTCTTTTTTATTGCTCTTGTCAGTACTTAGATGGTGGAAAATGAAATGTTTTACTAGATCTTCATTTTTCATGAAATAAGCAGCATTGATTAAAAACAGACCACAATAGCTGTCAGCCCCCATTACTGCAAATTCAGAGAATGATTCAGATTTCTCTGTTTTATTGGATTTGGACTGAGTATGTTGATGGTTGAAATGACCTGTTTCTTGAAATCAAGTAACTCTGTTAACCCCCTTTGTGAGGTTATATCAAGAACGAGGTAACAACAGAAACCTGTAAAGAATGCTTAGGAGTTCTCGGGTCCTTGCATAGCTTTTCTGCAGAGGGATTTTACTGGAATGTTCCATTTGCGGAAGCAAGGGTTCTGTAAGATGCACAGATAAAGAGAGTAGGGAAGCTGGCAGGTGACCAGGTATTCTCCTGAGGGTGGAATTTGAAGGAGGTCAAGAAAACCATCCAGCCTAGGTCTTCTATTTACCAAGGACCTCAAATCGAGAGGCTGTCTCCGAGTTTATGCGTACAGCGTTGAGAAACATTGACAGCCCTGAAAGATACTGAGCACACTTCTTACATATTCATCACTTTTGTAACCTATTGTTTTTAAAGATTTTATTTATTTTTGAGAGAGAGCACACACAAGCATAGCATAGGGAGAGGCAGAGAGAGAGAGAGAGAGAGGGAGAGGTGGACACCCTGCTGAGTGTGAAACCTGACACGGGGCTTGAGGGGCCCTGAGATCATGACCTGAGCCAAAGTCAACCACCTGGGTGCCCCACTTTTGTAACCTATTTTAGCATTTCTTCTTCTATCATTAGCCTTCCCCCCTCCCCAGTGAAAGTGGCCAGGGGACCTGCTGGCTTACAGGAGGTACGGTATGGTACCTATATTATTAGGTCTGTATTATTATAAATCCCTTTTTAGCAACAAACTTCTTTTTAATCCCATGACATTCTGTGCAGAGTTGCAACACATAAGACAGAGGCAGAACTGCTTTCTTGGAGTTGGAGGTCACCTAAGCCTCCTCCTGGCCCCCCACAGTGGCATCTAAGATACCTCTGGGGAACTCAGGACTTCAGAAAATAAGATTCAGAAATTATTAAACTGGTTTAACCTATCCCACATACAGATACCAAAATTTAGGCTTGGACAGGTTAGATTTCCTGTTCAAGATGGCCCATCTGGCTGGGGTGGAGAGAGGAGTAGACCTCCCGGTACCCCGCTGAGTACCCTCCCCTGACAGGAATTGCTGAATGGAATTTTCCTTTGATCTGATGCCATATGAGGTTCAAAAGCCCATGGTCCTCAGGAATGATGGTGCATGCGAAGCTGTTAACATGAGCCCAGAAAGGAATTCTTCTAGAAAACATACCACCAAAAATCATGTTAAAAACATGAGTATAGGGACACCTGGGTGGCTCAGTCAGTTGAGTGTCTGCATTTAGCCCAGGTCATGATCCCCGGGTCCTGGGATCAAGTCCCACATCAGGCTCCCTGCTCAGCGAGGAGCCTGCTTCTCCCTCTACATGCCGCTCTCCCTGCTTGTGCTCACTCACTCTCTCACTCTCTCACTCTTGCTCTCTCTCTGACAAATAAATAAATGAAACCTTTAAAAAAAAACAAAGAATACAAAAAAATGTGTATAGATATGTCACATATATGACTTTTTAGCCCAGTCATTTAAAACCTGCTCCCATGAAGTTGTAATATTAAGGCTCATATATATAATTTATAAATATGCATATATTCACACATGAATGTCATGGTCCTATCTGAGGTCAGATGCACACAGGCACAAAAGGAAGGCAAGGGAAGGAACGGGGCAGGGTGCTCTGTGAATCATTGCAGTCACTTTGTAAATGTTTATGGAATAAGTTCCAGATTCTGGGCTCAGGCTAAAGCCCACTGAGACCAGCAAATGCCTTCCAAAAGGGGCTTTTCAGAAGAGCAGTGTCCTTGCCTCTGCTTCCCAGATGGTTTTGGGTTTCCTTCCGTTTTCTTTCTGGCACTTGGTTCATTCCTTGATCTCTCTTCCCAGTGACCCCCGGCTGACTCTTTGCTGCTACTAAAGCTTTCTGCTTCTGAGACATAGCTCACTGAGATCTTGTAGACATAAAAAGAAAATAGAAGGTTGTCTGGATTGCAGAAATTTGGAAGCTTATTGATGTCATTTTTTTTTTTTTCCTGGAAGCCAGCTGTGTAATGTCTCCAATCCAGCTCCGAGGAATACACTCTTTTTGCAAAGCTTACATCACATGGCCTTCAGGCTCCTACTGGGTATCATTTCTCCATTGACTCACAGTGAATCAACCCTCCTCCAAGGCAATCTGGTCTTTGGAAACCACAGCCCCCTTACTCAAAAATCCCAAATGGCTCCTGACAATTCTATTAATCGTTGTTTAAAGCTTGCCATAATAGCTCAAAGGATCCGTTCTGCCTTAGATGGTAATTGTTGGGTTTGAGCTTATGTTGGCTTGAGATTAACTTGCCTCCGACTTTGATTCTTCTTGGGATTTTATTTTGGTATCTGACACTACCCCCTCCCCATTTTGGCTCTAGCCATGCTCTCTCTGAAGGGTCCTGCCCTTCCATGAGGTATGTGCTACTATGAGTCTTAGAGGGAGCAGGAATTTTGGAGATCAATCTCATGATGAATGCCATTCTTCACACAATAATTAGTGGCTCTGTGAGATATAATGCCATACAGAGTCAGGAGACTGTTGGTGATATCAGTTGGTATGGGGTTGAAGTAATAAGGGAAGCAGCAAGAAGCAGTTTCTTTGTCCATGGACTCGGGGAATACCAATAGAAGTGAAAGTGGCTTATACGTTAGTTGTTACATGCAATTCCATACTAATGCCATATCGAACAAAATGGACATGATGCGTTGCCAAGGGACTGTCCACCATCATCATGGGCTGTGTGCCTGTCAATCTTCACAGAGGCTCACGTGTGAACATGAGGCACTGAGAGGACAAGGGGCCCACTTTCTGGGCATGCTTATTAGTTTAGTCTCTTTTTATTACCTAGGCAGGATAAAGCTGTGTTTTGAGGAAAAATCAACAGAGTTTAAAGACAGGCATTCTAAGTGCCCTGTCTACAGAGTTTATCTACAACTCATTCTGGAATATTTGAAGTCCATTGCCAATGCTTATTATCACCCATTATTTTTTCTTTGATGTTGTCTTGTAACATCTTTCTTTCCTGGCAAATCTGAAGGATGGGCACTACTTATGTAGGTGATGGTAGAGTTTACATTTTGTTTAATGTATATATTTACAACTCCAGATCTGAGAGAGGCAAGTCTTCAAATAAATACAGTATGTATACTATATAATCATACCTTTATATCTAATTATATACTTATAACAATTATAATATAGTGCTATATTGTATGAGAGCATATAATTATATTGATAATTCCTATGTATAAATTGTATAAATTGCTATTCCACATTACTGTTCACTGCCTGACAGTCACTTTAATTATATTATTTCTGTGCTCTTAAATTTGCTCAGGATTCATTGACTAAATTTATATTCTGTGGGTATAAATTATAGTTGCATTGAAATTCTCTTCCTTCTTATCCCTTCCTCCATACTCCCTGCCATCTACTCTTTGGAAAGACTTATTTCCTATGGGCATGTGCTATGTCATTGTTTTGGTTGTGTTCCTTTCTGCTGTTTTCATTGGACAATTATAGTGTCAGAGCTGAATGAGACCTTGGGGAACCATGACTTAAATGTAGGTAAACAGAGGCTCAAAGATATTAAGTGAGGCATCAGTTGTGCCATCCTCCTTCTTTGTCATTCTAGTCTTCTTTCTGATGTAGCCTTCCCTCTACCCCCCGCCCATGTCCAGACCTTGGTGTATAAAATACTGGAGCTCTGGCTTGTGTTCAGAAATCCCTACTGCATCCCAATAGGGAACTTG
>RCUC01132680.1:0-13947 GCA_003697995.1 Taxidea taxus jeffersonii
TCCATATATATAAAACTTACAAATACCAAAAACTTACAAAAACCAAATATATGTGTTATATATTCTCTCTCTAAAGACATATGTGTGTGCATATATGTATATGTGTATATATATACTGGTGACAACACTACAAAGCATGCAAAGGAAAAACAGGATGATAGTTATGTCTGCAGAAATGGAAAGTGGAATGGATTTATTTATTTATTTATTTATTTATTTATTTATTTATTTGACAAACAGATCACAAGTAGGCAAAGAGGCAGGCAGAGAAAGAGGAGGAAGCAGACCCCCTGCCAAGCAGAGAGCCTGATATGGGGCTCCATCCCAGGACACTGGGATGCTGACAGGAGCCAAAAACAGAGGCTTTAACCCTCTGAGCCACCCAGACGCCCCTGGAATGGGATTTTAGATGAAATACATAGGATGTTTCAATTTTATCTGTTATATTTTATTTCTCAAGCTGTGTGGTAGGAACATGGATGCCTATTATATTATGATCACACTTTCATCTAACTGGATTCCATAGCAAAAAACAATTACTAAAGAATTCAAATTATATACATTTATTTTAAAATGTAACATACCAGCAAATAGTACAATTTAAATTCTTCACTTTTATTCCTGGCTCCTTGTTGCCTAATAAAATATTCTTCCCAAAGTGACAGAATCTGTTGAATTAAATGGATCCATCACATTAATCTAATAACGACTGATATGTTTTCAGATAATGTCACAAAAGCTAACCTGAAAAAGAGAAATCTGAAGAAAATATTAGGACATTCTCTATTATAAAACTGCAGCCTTCATATGCAGTAAACCATATTAAACTATTATCCCTAAGTAGTATGATACTTTGTTAATAACATTCATAATCTGTTTCTAGAGTTTTTACTCAAGAGTTCGACCCATCGTAAAAATCTACTTAGTTTAATTAATAACTTTTCCAACTACTAATGATGCCCTCTGACTAGTAATTCTCTGTACTTGTCAATGTATTATCAAATATAATGTATATATATAATTGTCAAATATAATGTATATAACTGAATTTTGAACAATCTATCCTAAGGTTATTACATAGAAATTTGGTAACAGGGGTGCCTGGGCGGCTCAGTCGGTTAAGTGGCTACCTTTGGCTCAGGTCCTGATCCCGGGTCCTAGGATCAAGCCCCACATAGGGCTCCCTGCTGACCAGAGAGCCTGCTTCTCCCTCTGCTACTCCCCCTGCTTGTGCTGCCAAATAAATAAATAAAACTTTAGGGGAAAAAAAAAAAGGAATCTGGTAATAAACAAAATTCTAAGTTTTATAGCATTTGAGGAAAAAATATGGTAAGATAAATTTTAAGGTGACACAATTAAATGGCCTTAACTTTTTATTTACAACATCGGCCATCTTAGGTCTCACAAATATACATGCCTCTGAATATTAAGGTCCTTCTCCAAGTGTCTAATTTGATGAGTCAGTACCTACTCTACCACTTACTGGCCTTATGACCTTTAGTGAGCAACTGTGCCTGTCTGTTACTTACATTTATAAATAATGGAGGAAAAAAAGTGCCTACTTCATAGAATTTGAGCATAGCAATATGCAATGATATATGTAAAGCATTTAGAACAATGACCACAGCTAAATATTAATACATGTTAGCTAATATCGTGAAAATCTATCTAAAGCCTATTACACACTTTCCTTAATCAAGAGTACCTTCTGGGTATTAGATATTGTGTATTATACCCTTCAAGACAAGGAAGACCAATGGTTCACATACTAAAGAGTAATTTACAACCCTATCTTTCCAGCCTAGTTAATGTTTCCTCAGTCTTACAGTAATAGTCGGCCTTTCATGTAACTTTCCTTCTATGTATTCCCAATGTACTACCAAACTGTCAGAGGAAAATAGGTACCTAAACTTAATAAATTTCACTTTGTATTTTTCAAACAGTGAATTCTGGGCTGAATGTTGCTATACTCCCAATAATAGCATAACTCAGAAGTTTTTTTCTTTCCATGAGGAGCTGGGTTTCAAGTTGTGGTTTCCAGCAGTCTGGTAAGTGTTAAGTTTTCAACATGTTTTCATGATCCAAGGCGGGACAAACAGTGCTTCACAAATTCAATACTATAATCGTTCCTTAGATCAAGCAGAAGAAAGATTATCATCTACTTTTTACAGAGAGAGGATAACAATAGTGTTCATTAAAAAGTCTGATTTGGGGGTGCCTGTGTGGCTCAGTCCATGATCCCAGAGTCCTGGAATCAAGTCCCACCATCAGGCTCCCTCCCCAGCAAGGGGTCTGTTTCTCCATGTCTGCCCAGCCCCACCACTCTGCTTGCCCACCTTCTCTCCCTCTCTCAAAATAAGTAAATAAAATCTTTTAAAAGAAAAAGGAAAAGTGTGATTGGGCAAAGATGCTTATGTGAAGAGCCAGGTCTACCAACTTCAAAAAAATTGCTTACCTCCATACTCTGAAATTTCTTCAACAAGGTTCTAAAATCTTTAAATGGTCAAGAAACTAAATATACATTCCCACAAAAGACCCAGAGTAATTTCCCAAATCTAAGATAAACTGAACCAAAGAATCAACAAAATGATTGAAAGTTACCAGCTTAACTCAAATTTGAACCAATCATTTTTTATAAAGAAAAACCAGGGGGCACGTGGATGGCTTAGGTGGGTGAGCGTCTGCCTTTGGCTTGGGTTGTGATCTCCAGGTCCTGGGATCAAGCCCCATGTCAGGACTCGAGCTCAACGGGGAGTCTGCTTCTCCCTCTCCCTCTGCCTCTTCCCCTGCTCGTGCTCTGTGTCTCTCTCTCTCAAATGAATAAATAAAGTCTTTAAAAAAAAAAAAAGAAAAGAAAAGAAAAACCAGAAGAGGTCCAATTTTCCAAGTCAAATATTTCATTCATATTCAAACCAATCTAGTAATTGCAAAACTCCTTCTAAAAGTGATATATATCTAAGTTATTATATCAACTCAGATAAGTAACTCATTTCAAGACCCACAGATAGCCAAATAATGCTCACTCTAAACTAATCTCTATTTTTCTGAATTTGGGTACCTCTAGGTACCAAGCTTAAAACAGGCACTTAATAGGCTGGATGGCTCAGTCATTTAAGCGTGGCACTCGATTTCAGCTCAGGTCATGATCTCAGAGTCATGGGATCCCGCTCCACATAGGGCTCTGCACTCCGCAGGGAGTCTTGAGATTCTCTCCCCTTCCCTCTGCTCCTACCCCCAACTCAAGTGTTAGTGCTCTCGCATTCTCTCTCATAAATAAATCTTTAAAAACAAACAAACAAAAAACAAAAAACAGGCACTTAAGGAAGAGTCACTTAAAAAAAAAAAAGACTAAAATTTATCATATACTGAAAGGCTCCTCAAAAAAACAAGAGGAGGGCATTGGGTGGCTCAGTCAGTTAAACATTGGACTCTTGGGGCGCCTGGGTGGCTCAGTGGGTTAAAGCCTCTGCCTTCGGCTCGGGTCATGATCCCAGGGTCCTGGGATCGAGCCCCGCATCGGGCTCTCTGCTCAACAGGAAGTCTGCTTCTCCCTCTCTGCCTACTTGTGATCTCTCTCTCTCTCTCTCTCTCTCTGTGTCAAGGAAATAAATAAAATCTTTAAAAAAACAAAAAAAAACAAAACAAAAATTGGACTCTTGACTTCTACTCAGGTTGTAATCTCAGGATCCACGTGGGCTTTGCACAGGGTGTGGAGCCTGCTTGAGATTCTCTCGCTCCCTTTCACCCTGCCCCTCCCCTACTACCTCTAAAAATATAAAATAAAATAAAATAAGGGAAAGAGAAACCTAGAATGAAATAACAGATCAATGACAATTATCATCAATGGCTACTACTAAAACTATCGTGTAAATGTCTAACGAAGAACTTTACCACTGAAAAATCAGGCAGCTAACAAGAGCAAACCCACTGGTCAATCGTATCAAAAAAAAACAAAACAAAAAACCACCAGAAAGCATGTGCTTCTTGTGATGCAATACAAGATACATAGCACAACCTGTGAAGTACTCTTGCCAAAATATCATACTACAATCTGATCAAATCCCCAGATTAACCACAGGAAATAGAGGAGAAACAAGTTACATCACACGATATGGGTGAATCCAACAAAATCCAAACTGTGGGAAATTCTATAGGGCAAATGATCTGGATTTTTCTCATTAAATAAATGGTAAGTCACAACACACACACACACACACAAAAAGGGGGTTGCTAGAGACTGAACGATTTATTTATCAACCAGATGCTGTATGGAATTCTGATTTAAATAAACAAACCAAAAGAAGAAAAACATGAAACAGGGAAATAGGCCAAATATTTAATAATATTAAAGAATTACTAATTTTTTTTAAAGATTGTATTTATATGTTTGACAGAGAGAGATCACAAGTAGGCAGAGAGGCAGGCAGAGAGAAAGAGAGGAGGAAGCAGGCTCCCTGCCGAGCAGAGAGCCCAATGTGGGGCTCGATCCCAGGACCCTGAGATCATGACCAGAGCCGAAGGCAGAGGCTTTTAACCCACTGAGCCACCCAGGCGCCCCCAAAATTACTAATTTTTCAAGTGTGCTAATAGTAATGTGGATGTGTTAAGGATCAGTTTTAGAGATATACACAATGAAGTATTTACAGATAAGATATGTCTGAGATTTGTTTTTAAGTTATCCATTTGAGGAGGAGTAGGAGGAGTAATAGAAGACACAAAATACACATTTCAAACTGTCAAAACAGGTCATGGATGTATGGTGATTCATTCTCCTATTATATTTCTTTACGTATGAAATCTCCTCTATTATAACAATAAAGAGTATCTTTTTTGGTATCTAGAGTACTAGACCAAAAACATCTGATTGGTGGAACTCTCAAAACTTTTGCAACTGCTTGCACCTCAATAGACCTTCATTTAAAAATCAAAACCAGGGGGCACCTGGGTGGCTCAGTGGATTAATCCTCTGCCTTTGGCTCAGGTCATGGTCTCAGGGTCCTGGGACCGAGCCCCCCCCCCCCCCCCCGACCCAATGCTCTCTCTCTGCCTGCCTCTCTGCCTGCTTGTGATCTCTCTCTCTGTGTCAAACAAATAAATAAAATCTTAAAAAAAAAAAAAAAATCAAAACCAGGGGCACCTGGGTGGCTCAGCTGGTTAAGTGACTGACTGCCTTCGGCTCCAGTCTCCAGGGTCCTGGGATTGAGCCCCTTGCCTTGCATCAGGCTCCCTGCTCACCAGAGGGCCTGCTTCTCCCTCTCCTGCTGCTGCTCCTCCGTTTGTACTCTCTTGCTCTCTGTCAAATAAAAAAATCTTTAAAAAAATAAAATAAAAACCAAAAATGTACACTTTAAGTACTGCCTTTAAGAATTACATTTGCGGGGGACGCCTGGGTGGCTCAGTTGGTTAAGCGGCTGCCTTCGGCTCAGGTCATGATCCCAGGGTCCTGGGATCGAGCCCCACATTCGGGCTCTCTGCTCAGCGGGGAGCCTGCCTCCTCCTCTCTCTCTCTGCCGGCCTCTCTGCCTGCTTGTGATCTCTGTCTGTCAAATAAATAAATTTTTAAAAATCTTAAAAAAAAAAAAAAGAATTACATTTGCATATTTTAAGTAATGACTTCAAGTAAAACATGCTTTCATTTTATGTCTGGTTCTTATTACTGACATTTGCCAATACACACACATACTTTACTCCACAAAAGTAACCAAGTAACCAAGTTCTAAATATTCTAAATCCTAAACATCTCAATCTGTTCCTCCTCCATTCATTACTTCTTTGTTTCAAGCCCTTGACATTTGGTCAGAGTTTTGCTATAGCCTCCTCCTTATGGGTCTCTCTTTCCAATTTAAACACACTCCACTCACCCCCTATATTGTTTCCTTAAGTGGATCCCCAACATCTCCAGTATGAAATCCAAACTTCTAAGACATACATTGTCCTCAGAAATATGATCCTTGGGGCACCTGAGCAGCTCAGTCAGTTGAGGGTCCAACTCTTGGTTTTGGCTCAGGTCATGATCTTAGGGTTCTGAGATCAAACCCTGCATCAGAGTCTGTCTTCAGCAGGGTATTTTGTTTGAGATTCTTTCCCTCTCCCTCTGTCCTCCACCCCCATTCACGCATGCTCTCTCTCTAAAATAAATAAATCTTTTCTTTTTAAGATTCTATTTACTGGGGCGCCTGGGTGGCTCAGTGGGTTAAGCCTCTGCCTTCGGCTCAGGTCATGATCTCAGGGTCCTGGGATCGAGCCCCGCATCGGGCTCTCTGCTCAGCGGGGAGCCTGCTTCCTCCTCTCTCTCTGCTTGCCTCTCTGCCTACTTGTGATCTCTGCCTGTCGGATAAATAAATAAAATCTCTTTAAAAAAAAAAAAGATTCTATTTACTTACTTGACAGAGAGAGAGACAGTGAGAGAGGGAACACAAGCAGGGGGAATGGGAGAGGGAGAAGCAGGCTTCCCACCCAGCAGGGAGCCAGATGCAGGGATCATCCCTGAGACAAGGCAGATGCTGAACAAATGAGCCACCAAGGCTCCCCTTACATAAATAAATCTTAAAAAAAGAAAAAAAATCTGGTATTTGTCTCTAAAACATTTCCACCAGTACCCAATATCATCCCATACTCCACTCATTCTGAACTGCTTAAAGTACATGTACAGTAGTTCCCAGAATAAACTAAGGATGCTCTTCTCTTCTAAAGCTCAGTTTCCTTGGACTAAAACCACCAACTCAATGCCCCTATTTCCAGGTTAATTCCAATTCCTACCGACTCTGTAAGACTCAGCTCTACCATCAGCTTTTGTGCTAACCCACCCAGACTCTCCTTTCTCTCCTTTATTACCGCATATTTTCAAAGTAATCTATGCAATAGTATCACACCATCCTTCTGGCTTTTGCCTATTTGTACTGCCTTTCAAAACTACTAAGTACTAAATTGTCTGCAATACAGTAGACACTAAATTTTTGTTTTATGATGTATGAATCTTCCATTGACAACAACTAGATCTCTTATAAATAACTAGAACATAAGCTGTTTGAAAGCGGAAAACTTGTCTAACACATGGCACTCCAGTGTCCATCACAGTGCTTAGAATATATGAAAAACTGGGATGCCTGGGTGGCTCAGTTGGTTAATCATCTGCCTTCAGCTCATGTCATGATCCCAGGGTCCGGGGATTGAGTTTCTTGTCAGGCTCCTTGCTCAGTGGGGAGCCTATTTCTCCCTCTGTCTGCTGCTCCCCGTTTGTGCTCTCTCCCTCTTTTGACAAATAAATAACATCTTTATTTTTTTAAATAAATAACATCTTTTAAAAAAGGATATATTGAACACTAAATAACCAATTACCAAATGAATAAAACAAATATTTATGTAGACATGATGGACAATTTTGTACAAAATTTTATTCTACTCCAGTTTTTAACTTTGTTTTTGGTATCTTGTTTTTTTTGTATTGGGTTTTTTTGGTTGGCTGCCTGCTTAAATGTTTTTTTAAAGGCAAGAAAATTTTGTATGCTTTCTTTTAGTGTCAAAGAAAAAACTGATTACCAGAAGCAAATACTTTATTTTTTTTTTGAAGATTTATTCTGATTTGAGGGAGAGAGAAAGAGCTAGCATGCCAAGTGCTCAAGCTGGGGGAAGGACAGAGAGAAGGAGACAAGCAGACTCTCTGCTGAGTGGGGAGCCTGACACAGGGCTCGATACCAGGACCCTGAGCCAAAACCAAAAGTCAGATGCTCAACCAGCTGAGCCACCCAGGTGCCCCCCAGAAGCAAATACTTTAAATAATAGTTTACAATAAGAACTACAGTGTAGATACAACACACTTTGCTGAAATTTTAGGTCACACTTTGACCTAAAGTTTGAGGAGACTCAACAAATTATCATTATTGGACAATCTCAGTTTTCAGTTTTCACTATGGTTTAATTGGAAATTGTAAAGAAGGAAAAAAAAAAAAACCACACAGCAGCAGTCAGGACTCAAGCAATGTAAAAAATAAAATCAGACCCTCAATTTCAAATTTTACAATGAGAACTTCGCCCTGTAGAATCAACAGGATTGTATGCATATACAATCAACACTGAGTTAATATTATGTGCCACAGACAGTGCACAACTTGTGTATACAAGCTTAAGTTGGGGGAGGGGGGCATCTGCCACCAAAAACACCTGGACATAAATGGAAAGACAGCAGGAACAGGAGAAATTCACACCACATCTTAATTCTTGAAGGTTGGGTTTCAAGGCAGGTATGAAAAAGACATTAAGAGGCTGAATTTAAGAAGAGCATCTGAGATAAAACTAAGAAATTATAGACTTTCACTAGAAAGTCATTAGAAATAAAGCTATCTGGTTTGAAGATGGTGAATCATCTTGATTTCCATTTTCTAAAGTATCTAAAAACGTTTTCAAAATAGTGAAATGGGTGTGCTCAGATTTATGCTATTTGCCATAAAAAAAAAATCTATACACATAACTGAAGAGTCAGTATTAATGGTTTGCTTTTTCCATTAAAAAGGCACTACGGGGGACGCCTGGGTGGCTCAGTTGGTTGAGCAGCTGCCTTCGGCTCAGGTCATGATCCCAGCGTCCTGGGATGGAGTCCCACATCGGGCTCCTCGCTCGGCAGGGAGCCTGCTTCTCCCTCTGCCTCTGCCTGCCTCTCTGTCTGCCTGTGCTTGCTCTCTCTCTCTCTCTCTAACTAATAAATAAATAAAATCTTTAAAAAAAAAAAAAAAGGGCACTATGGTTCAACTTTTCCCTCCAAAATAGATTCTCTTAACACCCATCTGATTAATAAATTTAAAAATCTGGTGTCAGTAACCCTTTTTTTAAAATTAAGGAAAAATATAAAATGACGCTTTTGTTGACTTTACATTACCACAGAAGGTGGAAAATAGTGTAAGGTGCACTATTTATTCAGAGTATAACAATATTCGTGGTTTCACTTTTGTATGGCACTTGAATTAACTTTTGGAGAAAAGTAAACCTGCCAGACTCCAGCAGAGGGAGAGACGTTTGCACGAAACCTATCAAGTACTGACCAGAAAAACACTTTGCTCTTCAAGTCCCTGATCTAAATTACTTTCTTTGTAAACTTCCAATCTGATTCCTGGCCTTAACAACAATAACAACAACAAAAGGCTCCATCAGAAGCTGCAATGCACTGAATCCCTCTCTCCACTGTACACGGTAGGTTTAAAACCCTTCTCTAGGGCAACGGATGAGAAAGTTCCACATAAGTACCAGTAACACATCGCCTCGGTACCTACAGCAAAGCCCCAATAAAAATCCTTAATTCTTGCTAAGGAAAACTGGAAACCAGATCTACCATCAATATCATCAAATCCCTCCTCTTTGGCTCCAGAGGGAAAACGTACCTGTGGAGTATCCACTGCGCAAGCCTTGGCACAGCTCCAATCCCGTGTCCTCTATTCCTTTTGTGTTTCCTCCCAGCCCTCCTTCCCTTCCCAAGCCGAACTTGAGCAGAGCATTTGGCTCCCTTATCTACCAGCAACTGGCGCCAGGAGGATCGCGCTCCCGGGAGATGCGGAGCTTGGAGGCTGAACGCTGCGTCTGGCGCGCTGCGGCCGCTCGGCTCTAGCAGGTACTCCCTGGCTCGCGCCTCTGCCGCCTCGAGGGGCCCTCGCTGGAGCCAGGTCCCCGATCGGGGCATTCCTGCGGCGAGCTGTAGCGCCAGATTTGCTACCTGCTTCCTGCCCCTCACCCCCGAACGAACTGCACTCCCGTCCCGCCGGGGCAAGTCCGGAAGCCTCACGGCAATTCCGGGCTCCTTCGCCCCAGGAAGCACGGCTCCGGTCGCACACTTGCCAGTCCAACCCCCTTCCCTGCCAGCAACCCCCCAGGGCCATTCCCCCGCCGGGGCCTGCGTGGGTCCAGTACCATTCTCCTCACGGGGCGGACTCCGGAAGGGCAGCAACTCCACCTCCTCCTCCTCCGCGGCCTGTAGCCATCTATCGGGAAGCGTCTCCGATGGCGGCAGCAGAGGCCGCCGGACAAGGACAGCCCAGGGAAACCTTCTCAGAACTAACTCAGCTCCGGCGCTAGCAGCAGAAGCTGAGTCTTTCATAATTGTGCGACCAACTCCTCCGGGTGACTGGCCACAGGGACGCGCCCGCGCCCGCCTCCGCCGGCGACGGGGCTGGAGACAGACCACGTGAGGGGCGCGTCGTGTGCGTCGCCGCCCGCGGGCTGGGTCACGTGAAGGGCGCGCGCTCCCTCCCGTCCAGGCCGCCGCCTTCGGCGCCGCGCGCACGCGCCGGGCACGGGCGCCTCCGGCTATATCTCCGGGTTTCCCGTGGAGTGTCGGGTGATTGCCCAGGGTCTCCTTTGGCTACCTGGGCGGGGCTCGCACCGACATGTGTCTCCCCCTCCCGGAATGGAACTCGAGGGAGCTGTAGTGGAGGCTTAAGGTTCCGGGCCTCTGGGATCCAGCCTGGAGTTGCGGCGTGGTCTCATAACCGCTAGCTGGGCCTGGCCTCAGGCCGCTGCACCAACTGGGCCTGGCCCCTGCCTACGCTGTCGTGTGGCGTTTCCCAGCGTCTTCTCTATGCCTTAGCGAGAAGTCTTACTCTCCTCGTCCAAAATGCCACATCATCATCTCACCCCAGATCACGTTCTTCCTCCAACTTCCTCTGTTTCTGCCAGAAAAAAATTCTCCCACATTTAACTGTGGGCTCCATCCTTTCCTTCCAGAGATGTGCCCCCACAGACAACGCATACACCACCGGCCTTAACCAAAGGCTGCAGATTGTTCCGGGTCTAATACAAGCCTCTCTGCTTTTTGTTTTCCTTTGCTAAGCCCGGGTTTGACTAAGAGCGTTAGGTTACTAACTTGTTTTTCGCATAAGACCTTTCGGCTACCAAGGAAGAAGTTTGTCAGTCTGATCCTCTATTACCTGACTCTACCACACCTCTTTTTTAAAAACAGCTTTATTGAGGAATAGTTGATGTACAAGAACCGTCACATATTTAAATGTGCAATTTCACAAGTGTTGACATGTGTATACACTACCGAAATCGCCATGATCATGATAGTGAACATGTTCATCACCGCCCCCGTTTCTTCCCTTCCTTCGTAATCCCTCCATCCCGTTCCTCCCCATTCCCTTCCCTTAGCAGTCACTGATCTGCTTTCTGTCACTATAGATTAGTTTGCATATTTCAGGTTTATATAGTGGAATCATACAGTATGTACTTTTTGTTGTTGTTCTGGCTTCTTTGGGCATAACGTTATGACCCACAGTTCAGTGAAATGGGATCTTCTCCCCAACAAAACTAATCTGCCCATTGCTTGGGCCATGCTTATGAACAATCTTCAAGTATTCTGTATTCCTTCCCCATCTGGCGGGTCCAACAGGACTGAGGTTAAAACAAAAATGTTTTATTATATGTGTCATACCTTTCCTACTAGATTATCAGCACCTTGGGGCAGGGATTTTGTCTAATTTATGCATCCCTTCAGTAAATGTTTATTTTCTAGATCTCAGCTGGGCCTACACACTTCTTGCCTTAAGGGAGTTTGTAATCTAGAAGGTGGAGACAAACCGGAAGATCAAAATACAATGAGATAAGAGTGCTTTGTTTTACTGAGTCTTTGTGACTCTGGACTTTTTTGTACCCACAAGTGCTTCACCCCTTGTTTGGATGATGTCGAAAGTTAGTAAGAATAGCTCCATGGCACTTGATCTTCCAAACTCTTGCTAAATTGGAGCATTTCGTTTATTTTTTTAAAAAGATTTATTTCTTTACTTGTGAGGAAGAGCGAGAGCAGGAGCAGGGAGGGACAGAAGGAGAGAGAATCTTAAACAGGCTCCATGCCCAGCCCCAATGCAGGGCTCAATCTCACAACCCCACCAGAGATCATGACCTGAGCTGAAATCCAGTCAGACACGTAACTGACTGAGCCTCGCAGGTGCATTTAGTTTAGAGTTAGAAATGAGGAATATAATTATTCTTGGGGTGCCTGGGTGGCTCAGTGGTTAAAGCCTCTGCCTTCAGCTCAGGTGATGATCTCAGGGTCCTGGAATCGAGCCCCGCATCGGGCTTTCTGTTCAGCAGGGAGCCTGCTTCCCCCTCTCTCTCTTTGCCTGCCTCTCTGCCTACTTGTGATCTCTGTCTGTCAAATAAATAAATAAAATCTTTTAAAAAAATGAGGAATATCATTATTCTTTAGTTGAACCAATGAAAATTTTTTTTGAACTAATGAAAATTTTTAATTCACAAGTTATCAGAAGCCCTGAAGTTCACACATGCTGATTTTCAGTGAATTTATTCATAAAAAAATCAATTTGGGGAATGAATTTATTCATTAAAAAAAGTAATGAGTTCCTAAGACTATATCAGACACAGCCCTCTTTAATGTTCAGTGATGAACAAGATGGATACATTCAATGTTTCAGAAAATGTTCATTAAATGCTCTCTCTGTCTCACTTTTTTCCCATAAGGGCTCTGTTTCCATTTCGGTCAATGACATCTCTATTTCTCACTCTCACTGGATCACATACTCACTCTTCTCCCTATCCTTTTTCCTTCCCCCAATTATTTACAACAATTCAAGAAACATTTACTGCTACAGTTTGTTTAAAGTAGTAAGTGAAGTGTTATACATGATCTTTTTTAAAAAATGAAAAAGTGGGTCGCCTGGGTGGCTTGATGGGCTGGGCCTCTGCCTTCAGCTCAGATCGTGGGATTTAGCCCCAGATCATGGTCCCTGCCCAGTGGGAGTGTCTGCTTCCCCTCTGCCCCTCACCCCACTAGTGCACTTGCTCTCTCTCGGGCTCTCTCCCTCTCAAATAAATAAATAAAATCTTCTAAAAAAAAAAGAGTGAAAACGCATGGCACTGCACCAACTCTTAGATTTTCTTCCTTGTGTATTTAGAATTTACTTTAAGATAATTGTGGAATTACAGAAGGTTTGCAAAGAAATACACAAGGAAGTACAAATAAGCTTCCCCAGTATCTCTTCCCCTTCCACCCCCCAACATCTAATTTAATCACAGCACAACATCAAAACCAGAAAACTGATACTGACACAATCTGCAGAGTTTACTCAAATTTCACTGGTTATATATGTACTCATTTGTATATATGTTTGTGTGTAGCTCTATACAACTTTGTCAATGTGTAGCCTGGAGTAACCACTGAAGCAATCAAGATACTTACACTATTACCATGAGATCCTTCATGTCACCCCTTTATAGCCACACCCCTCCCATCCCATGCCTAACCTAACACCCTGCAGTCTGTAATTCTAGCTCCATAATTATGTTATTCACAATTGTTATATAAATGGAATCATACAGTATGTATCCCCCTGTGGTTAGCCTCACTAAGCATAATTCCCTGGAGGTTCATCCAAGTTGTTGCTTACACCAGCAATTTATTCTTCTTCATTACTGAACAGCCACCGTGATCTGGATGTACCAAAGTTATAGGATTTCTTTTCCTTCAGTGTCCGCGGTTCTTGGTCACCCTGCTTCAAAAGATGAAGAGGTAGACCAGACAGGGTAGTGGGCAGCAAAGCAAGGTTTATTGAGCAATAGTAAAGTTTATTGAATGATAGAATATAAAGCTCCCAAAGAGGGAGGAGACCGCAGAGGGTTGCCGCTGGAGGTTCTAAGTCTAGGGGTTTTTATGTGCTCACAACAGGGCTGGGTTGTTTTTTTTTTTTTTTAAGATTTTGTTTATTTATTTGACGGAGAGAGAGAGATCACAAGTAGGCACAGAGGCAGGAAGAGAGAGGGGGGAAGCAGGCTCCCTGCTAAGCAGAGAGCCCGATGCGGGGCTCAATCCCAGGACCCTGGATCCTGACGTGAGCTGAAGGCAGAGAGGCTTAACCCACTGAGCCACCCAGGTGCCACTACAGGGCTGTTTTAATCTGGTTAACCCTCCCTGTGCCTGTCATCCAATCAAGTTTTTGTCATCTATCTATC